>CAUYLG010054569.1:0-37943 GCA_963573385.1 Cacajao melanocephalus | reverse complement strand
GAAACCCTGTTTCTACTAAAGTACAAAACAATTAGTTGGGCGTGGTGGCGCGTGTCTATAATCTCAGCTACTTAGGAGGCTGAGGCAGAAAGGAGAATCTCTTGAACCCAGGAGGCAGAGGTTGCAGTGAGCTGAGATTGCACCACTGCATGCCAGCCTGGGCAATAGAGCAAGACTCTGTCTCAAAAAATGTGGTTTTTTGTAAAGATCATATAGACTTTACCTGGTACACAGATTGCTCAGTAAATGTTAGTTACCTTCCCTTTCTTCCCCATTCAGGGTGCTGACAGTCAAATGGGAAAAAACAGGGAAGCCCAGCTCTCCATTTAACTAATTACGACATAAACCACAGAAACCGGGCTGGGCACACCTGTAATCCCAGCCCTTTGGGAAGCCAAGGCAGGAAGATCACTTAAGCCCAGGAATTCAAGACCAGCCTGGACAATATAGTGAGACCATGTCTCCTCCCCTCCCCCCAAAAAATTAAAAAATCAGTTGAGCATGGTGGCGCATGCCTGTAGTTCCAGCTGCTCAGGATACTGAGGTAGGAGGATTGCTTGAGTCTCAGGTAGAAGTTGCAGTGAGCCAAGATCGCACCACCACACTCCATCCTGGGTAACAGAGCAAGACCCAGTCTCAAAGTAAATAAATAAAATAAACAAAGGTACTGAATGACTAGGAAACATGAAAATGTAAGTAAAAAAGAGAGCTGAGTAACTCCAGATGGAATGACTGTTTACTTTGCCAGTTCCAAAACAGTCTAATTTCTGTTATTTTATTTTTCTATTGGACAAACAGGAAATTCCCAAAACACCAGACCATGCCCCATCCAGGACCTTCTATTTATATACTGTGAACATCCTGTCAGCTGCCCGAATGTTGTTGCACAGGTGCTACAAGGTAACCCAGTCTGGACCTTCTCCCCATTTCCTCCACATGGACAGTTTGGAGGAGTTGCCCATTTCACCCATTTGACCTGAGCTGCTGAAATAGAACTATGTGCACTTCTTGTCTGCCTTCTCTTTCCTCAGAGCATAGCCAACTTGATAGAAAGGAGGCAATTTGAAACCAAAGAGAACAAGTAAGTAACATTTTCAGTTGAATTATTTACATTTTTCAAGGTCAAGGGCCTGAGGGGAAATTTCCTATAGAAACAGGAACCAATGGAGGCTGGGCCGGGTGCAGTGGCTCATGGCCTGTAATCCCAGCACTTTGGGAGGCTGAGGCAGGTAGATCACTTGAGGTCAGGAGTTCAAGACCAGCCTGGCCAATATGGCGAAACTCTATCTCTACTAAAAATACAAAAATTAGCTGGGCGTGATCATGGGCACCTGTAGTCCCAGCTACTCTGGAGTTTGAGGCAGGAGAATCGCTTAAACTCGGTGAGTGGAGGTTGCAGTGAGCCACTCCGTGCCGCTGCACTCCAGCCTGGGTGACAGAGTGAGACTCCATCTCAAAAAAAAAAAAAAAATAAAATAATAATAAGAAACAATGGACATAGCAAGCAGTCTACTTGCATTGAATCATTGGCTTAGATTAGTATAAATCATGCATTAGTCTACACTTTTCTAATACGCTCCCAATGAAATAATTTTTCAGATTAAATTTATGAGAAACATACAAAAGCACCAAACTATCCGGGCGTGGTGGCTCACGCCTGTAATCCCAGCACTTTGGGAGGCCAAAGTGGGCCGATCACTTGAGGTCAGGAGTTCGAGACCAGCCTGGCCAACATGGTGAAACTCCATCTTTAAAAAGAAAAAAAAAAATGAAATAAAATAAAAGCACCAAACTTTAAGTGCAAATGAGAGGCAATAAGAGTTTCAGGAGTGAAGTTATATTTCCAAATAAGTTTCTAGAAAATGTCCTTAGAAGGTGGCATTATCTACTTTGACCAGGAAAATGGTAAAAGGGCGATGGGTTGTGCCTCAGAGATAAATGGTAAGAGAATCTCCAAAGTTAGGAAGCATGTCTCAGAGTTGCGTTTGTTTGACAGGCGTCTACTAGAAAAATCTCAGAGGGTAGAGGCCATCACCGCATCTATGCAGGCTACAGGTGCAGAGGAGGCACAGTTACAAGAAATAGAGGAGATGATCACAGCTCCTGAGCGTCAGCAGCTGGAGACCCTGAAACGTAATGTCAACAAGTAAGCGTCATAAACCTCAGACCTGCATTTCAAAATACCATCCAAAAACTCCATTTTCACATCCTGTCAGCCTCCAACTTAACACGAGCAAACCTAAACTCACTGTCTTCTCCAGCTCAATTAACAGAATGTAATCCACCTGTTTTTGTAAACAAGCAGTTCTGAAGATGTTCTCAGCTGCTTCTCCTTCACCATATGCGCTCTCTTGTTCATCACGTACTGTTAATTTGTTTTGAGACACCGGGTTTTGCTGTGTTGCCGAGACTGGTTTTGAACTCCTAGCCTCAAACAGTCCTTTTGGCTCAGCCTCCCAAGTAGCTGGGACTACAGGCAAGTGCCACAGTACTGGCTTAATTTTACTTCAGTAATGTGTCTCAAATCTGGCCTTTCATCTTCGTCCGCATGCAGGCCTTCATCACCTCCTTCCTAGACCACATTTCAGTGCGAAGTCTTGCACCTCTTTTATTAAATTTATTTCTAAGTATTTTTTTTAGATGCCAGTTTAGTGGTTGCTTATTTCATTTTCGGATTGTTCATTGCTAGTGTTACAGAAAAACAACCAACTTTTGAGTTGTGATTTTGTATCCCACAACTTTACTAAGTTCATTTATTCTAGTAGGTTTTTTTGCAAATTCTTTGAGATTTTTTATAATAGAATTATGTCATCTGTGAATGGAGGTAGTTTTACTTCTACCTTTTCAATCTATATGCCTTTTACTTTTTTTTCTTGCCTCACTGCCCTGGCTAGAACCTCCAGTAAAAGGTTGAATGGAAGTACAAGAGCAGACATCTTTGCTTTGTTTCCGATCTTAGGGGAAAAGCTTTTAGTCTTTCATCATTAAGTATGGTGTTAGCTGTGGGTTTTTCCCAGACGGCTTTTATCCGGCTGAAGAAGCTTCCACTTCTTCCTAATCACCACTGACTTGAAGCTTCAGACACTCTTAGCTTCTTGCTATTTTAAAACACACTAGGTCCTTTTACACCTGTGCCTTTACATTGGTTTTCCTGATGGCGAGTTAAGACTACCTTCCCCCAGGACGGGGGCTCCGTATTTTGCATTCTCGGCAGTTTCCATGGTGTCTGGCACATAAAAGACACTCGGTAAATGGCAAAATGATCACCTGGTTCTCCTACTTTCTTTCCATCCACTCTCAGGGGTAACCAGGCAGTTCTCCGTGGTCACACCCACCCAGCCTCTAAGCTTAAATATGCTATTGAACATTCAGCCTAGGTAATGCTTTTACTTTTTCTCTCAGGTTGGATGCCAGTGAGATCCAGGTGGACGAAACTATCTTCCTGCTGGAGTCTTACATTGAGTGCACCATGAAGAGACTGTGACCCAGAAGAAGGTCTTCCTCAAAAGACTGGGGGTGGGGGGCATGGAAGGCAAAATAAAGGAGGTGCCTGGATGCATCATTTGCAGTATGATAAGTTGCAGATTCTTTTTTTATCTTACTAAAAGTTAAGAAAGCGTAAGTTGCAGATTCTCGAACTAAAACCGCCTCTCTATCCCTACAGCCCGGGATACACCTGAAAGAATTTGACATATTTAGATCCATCACTATATTGTTCCCTCATCAGATCTTGGCAGTGGGAAGAACCTTAAATCCACAGGATTAACCATCTATCAGATGCATCCGTTCCCATAAAGAAGTTACCCACACGTATGTTTGAACATCCCTGGCAGTAGGAAACTTCTGAAGTTAATTTTATTTTCAAATGTCTATGCCTTTTCTTTTTGTTGAGAATTATTTATATACACACATATATATATATGTATATCTATAATTTTATACAACACTAAATTCTCTCTCAGTATCATGGATATAATTTGTCCCAGCAGCTTTGATTCATTTAAAGCAGTCAGATGTTGCTTTATAATATCTTCAGTTTTCTCTCACCAATGTGTTTTCTAATTCTTTAAACAAACACTTGAGTGCCAAATAATTGCCAGCCACCATACTAACCACAACATACAAAGATAGATAGGTAAGATACCATCTCTGCCCTCAAGCCAGTCACCATCATTTACTGAGCACCTGTTTTGTGCCAAGTACCGGGCTAAGCCTTGAGAATATAAAGATGAATAAATCTTGAGCGTACAGTCTAGTAGGAGGAGACGAATAAGTACCAGGAAGTATTGGGGTGCTACACTAGAAGAGTAAATACTATGTACGGAGAGGCCAGAAAGGGAAAAGGGTCAGGCAGGAAAGGGAACAGAGAGAAAGTGGCAATGTACAGTTTGAAAGATGAGGATGTTTTATTTGCAAACTGTTTTTAACAAGGAATTGATAACCAGAACATACGAGGAGCTCAAACAATAGCAAAAAGAATAATCCAACTTAAAAATGGCCAAAAGATCTGAATAGGTGTTTTTCAAAAGACAAATGGCCAACAAGTATGTGAAAAATTGTTCAACATCACTAATCAGAGAAATGGAAATCAAAACCACAATGAGGTATCATTTCACCCCAATTAATTACTTTTATCAAGAAGAAAGAATAATGAATGCTAGGGCACGGTGGCTCACGCCTGTAATCCCAGCACTTTGGGAGGCCAAGGTGGGTGGATCACTTGAGGTCAGGAGTTCGAGATGATAAGCCTGGCCAACATGGTGAAACCTCATCTCTAAAAAAAGAAAAAAAGAATGAATGCTAGTGAGGATGTGGAAAAAGGAGAGCCCTCACATTCTTGGGAATAAATTAGTACAGCCACTATGGAAGACAACTACAGAGGTTCCTCAAAAAAACTAAAAATAGAACTGTATGCTCCAGCAAATCCACTAACTGGATGGAGATATATATATACACACACATATATAAAAGAAAAATCAGTGTATCATCAGTGCACTCCCTTATGTACTGCAGCACTTCACAATAGCCAAAACATGGAATCAATTGACTAAGTGCCCATCAATAGATGAAAGGCTAAAGAAAATGTATATATTATTCAGTCATAAGAAAGAATTCCTGTCATTGGCAGCAACATGGATGGAATTGGAGGTCATTATGTTAAGTAAAATAAGCACAGAAACAAATACTGCATGTTCTCTCGTGGGAGCTAAAAATGTGGATCTCAAGAAAATAGGGAGTAGCCAGGCACGGCGGCTCACGCCTGTAATCCCAGCACTTTGGGAGGCCGAGGCGGGTGGATCATGAGGTCAGGGGTTCAATACCAGCCTGGCCAACATGGTGAAACCCCATCTCTACTAAAAATACCAAAAAAAAAAAAAAAAAAACTTAGCTGGGCATGGTGGTGCATGCCTGTAATCCCAGCTACTGAGTAGGCCGAGGCAGGAGACTTGCTTGAACTGGGACCTGGGAAGCAGAGGTTGCAGTGCGCCGAGATCACGCCACTGCACCCAGCCTGAGCTACAGAGCGAGACTGTCTCAAAAAAAGAAAATAGTAGATTGGTAGTTACCAGAGGCTAGAAGGATGGGGAGAATGAAAAGAGGTTGAATAATGGGCACAAAGACACAGTTGGAAGAAATAAGACCTGGTATTGGATAGAGCGGCAGGGTGGCATAGTTATTTCCTGTACATTTCCAAATAGCTAGAAGAGAATAATTTGGACGGTGGCTCAATCTGATAATCCCAACACATTGGGAGGCCAGGGTGGGAAGGTTAGTTGAAGCCAGGAGTTCAGGAATGGCATGGGCAACATAGTGAGATTTCATCTTTACAAAAAAATTTAAAAATTAGCTGGGTGTGGTAGGGCACATCTGTAATTCTAGCTACTCAGGAGGCTGAGGCAGGAGGATCTCTTGAGCCCAGGAGTTTAAGGCTGCAGTGAGCTATGACCACACCACTGCACTTCAGTCTGGACAACAGAGCAAGACTCTGTCTCTGAAATAGATGTAGTTAAAAATAGGCCAGGTGCAGTGGCTCACGCCTGTAACCCCATCACTTTGGGAGGCCAAGACAGGTGGATTATCTGAGGTCAGGAATTCGAGACCAGCCTGGCTAACATGAAGAAACCCATCTCTACTAAAAATACAAAAAGTTAGCAGAGCATGATGGTTGGCACCTGTAATCCCAGCTATTTGGGAGGCTGAAGCAGGAGAATCGCTTGAACCTAGAAGGCAGAGGTTGCAGTGAGCTAAGATCACACCACTGCACTCCAGCCTGGGCAACAAGAGCGAAATTCCGTCTCAAAAATAAGTAAATAAAAAATAAAACTTAAAAAAATAGAATGTCCCTAGCATGAAGATTTAAGGTGATAGATATCTGAATTACCCTGATTTGATTATATGAATGCATCAAATTCTCACATGTACATCTGTTATGTATTAATGTAAAAATACCAATTTTTTAAAATTAGGACTTTCCAGGTAAATGAGGAAAGAATCCCAGAGCAGTCTGTTTCTTGGGGAAACTACAAACAGGGCATTAGAAAATAGGGCATGGGTCAGCCTGTCAGAATTGAGACTAGAGACAGGCAGGGACAAGGAACTGGTGGGTTCTGGCCACACTGTGCTAAAGTGTTTGTCCTAAAAGCAGTGGGAAGCCATATAAATCAGGTAAGTGTTTTAGGAACATGACTGTGGTCAGGTGCGGTGGTTCATGCCTGGAATCCTAGCACTTTGGGAGGACAAGGCGGGCGGATCACCTGAGGTCAGGTGTTCGAGACCAGCCCGGCCAACATGGCAAAACCCTGTCTCTACTAAAAACACAAACAATGAGCCGGGCCTGGTGGTGCACCCCTGTAATCCCAGCTACCTGGGAGTCTAAAGCACAAGAATCGCTTCAACCCGGGAGGTGAAGGTTGCAGTGAGCGGGGATCACGCCCATGCACTCCAGCCTGGGTGATAGAGCGAGACTTTACCTCAAAACAAAACATCACTCTGGCAGCACTGTAGAGAATGAATTGATAGGGGCAGGACTATTCGGAGACTTGCAACAGTATTTCAAGCAAAATATGAGGAAGGCTTAAACTAGGTCAATGAATGAAGGCTGGAGAGAACATAGGTTTGAGGGACTTGGAGGAGATAACCTCTGCGAACCTGGTTGCCATTTGAGTGAAATGAAAGGAGAGGTGGCATCAAAAATGTGATCTGGCGTGTTTCGCTTGGAGATAATTAATTCGAGGTGATGCCTGCTGTAACAGGAGTGCACAGTGCTGCGGAGGGTGCTTACAGTTCAGCTGAGGGCTGGTGGGAGGTAACATGTGAGTCCCGAAGTCATTCGGTCTGGGGGTCATTGTCCTGAACAGAGAAGACAGGAAGGAAACAGCGGAGCATTTAGAGGTATTCTTTGCGGTTCAACATTCTACCCATGGGTCATCCCCAAAAGTTGTGCCTGTATTTCCCGGGGACTTTCGGAAACCCCGCTTCCTTCCGACCCCGCGGAACGCTCGGAGGGGAAGCGTCGCTGGGCCACCAGAGGGCGCCAGGCGGGCCGCAGCGACGCCACAGTCGCGTTATGGCCGCGGCGCGGGTGCAGCTGCTCGTGTCCGGGCGTCCGGAGTCGGTGAGCTTCGCACGGAGTGTGTGCGGCCTCCTGGGAGCCAGGCCAGGGCTCGGGCCGTGGCGCGTTCACTGCAGCTTGAGGCGAGGACGGCTCGTCCTCTCGAGCAGGCCCTTCCCGGGCGCCTCCGCTCGGCTTCCGCTCCAGGTCGGCAGAAGGGGGCCCCAGAGGAGGGGGCAGTGAAGGGCCGAGAATGGGGACTGAAATCGGGTGGGAACTGGCGGCGAGAGGATCCCGCCCCCAACGCGTGGTGTAGCCCCATTTTTGAAAGTCACGCACACCCACTGCCAACCCCGCTTCTGAAGCCTTAACCCAGCTGGCTTCCTTCCACCAGCGACCCCCGTTCTGCCCTTTTGCGGTCCTGGACCAGCAGCCCAGGGACCCTGGGGCCAAGCTGCCCACGGATCGAGGTGTGGACCTGGGTGTGGCCGTCATTCTGCAATCCAGTGACCAGACTGTCTTGCTGACCAGAAGGGCACGCACTCTCAGCGTTTCCCCCAACCTCTGGGTACCCCCCGGTGAGTATTCTGAGGACAAGGCCCCACCTACAGGAAAGAACTTGCCCTTTTTCCCCACAATGTTTTTCCCAGTCTCAAGGATACAGTGGGCCCCAAAATGTGGCATGTTCATAGTCACAAGTGACTGCAACTCCATCTGTGTCCACCAGAGGGGAGAGGAGTGTAAACAGTGAGTGGGGAGGTCCCTGGCCAAGACTGCCACCATTATTACCTATTGGTCCCACTGTTGTTGCAGGTGGGCAGGTGGAACTTGAGGAAGAGGTAACCAGTCAGCTGATCCAACCTGAGCTAAAGACCAATGCCTGGGACCACCTTGGGGTGCGGGCTGAGCGAGGGGCAAGCAAAAGGACCCGGAGGAGTCAGGCACTGGCCACTCTGATGTGTCCTCTCTGACTCCCAGCTGCTGGATGGAGGGCTTCGAGAACTTTGGGAGGAGAGCGGACTACATCTGCCCCAGGGCCAGTTCTCTTGGGTCCCTTTGGGGTTATGGGAGGTGAGCCAAGGAGCTGGGAGAAGCCCCTCCATATTTAACCAAGAGACCTCAACAGCTACCCACCAAAGTCCAGAGATCAGGCTCTACCTGCCTTGGCTACAAAGGAAACAATGGCACATAAGTGGGTCGGAGTCCCCAAATCCATAGCCCTCACCCGTGTCCCTGCTGCGTCACGTGTACCATCCATGCCCTCAGCTTTTAGCCACCATTTTGTTTCACCCTAAAGGTGTATTAGCAAAGTCTCAAAACGTGACAGACAGGGCTGGGCATGGTGGCTCACGCCTGTAATCCCAGCACTTTGGGAGGCCGAGGTGGATCGATCACCTGAGGTCAGAAGTTTGAGACCAGCCTGGCCAACGTGTTGAAACCCCATCTCTACTAAAAACACAAAAATTAGCTGGGCATGATGGTGCATGCCTGTAATCCGAGCTACTTGGGAGGCTAAGGCTGAAGAATAGCTTGAACCCGCGAAGTGGAGGTTGCAGTGAGTCGAGATTGCGCCACTGCACTGCAGCCTGGGCAAAGAACGAAACTACGTCTCAAAAAAAAAAAAAAAAAAAGTGACAGCAAGTTCTCACTTTTGCTGTTTTCTTTTCCTAGTCTGCCTACCCTCCTAGATTGAGCTGGGGTTTACCCAAATACCACCACATTGTTCTGTATCTACTTGTGATCTCCCAGGAATCACAGCAGCAGCTACAGGTAGGGCTGGCAGTGAGGGAAGGAAACAGGGCTCAGAGGAGCCCGAGCAACCTGGTTCTGACACTGACGGGGGGCTGGGGGGCGGTGGTCAGAGATAATGAAGAATATGCAGTACCTTGCCCCTTGCCCCTGCCTTTCTCCATGCCACCTGTGGGTAGGTTTTGATCCCAAACAGGCCTCCCAGGGAGAGGCCATGACTGAGGGGTCAACATATCTGACCCCAGGCCCGGATCCAACCAAACCCAAGTGAGGTGAGTGCCCTTCTATGGCTGACACCAGCTGTAGCTGCTGCAGTGGCTGCCACAGAGGATGGGACAGAGATACCCAGACTTCTCCCGGAGGACCTTCCAGCCTCTGTCCTGTAAGTAAGAGCTTCTCCCTCACGGGCTAATACACCACGTATTCACATTGAGAAGTTCAGCGTCCATCCTCTACTCAGGATGGAATTTTGTGGTGTGGGGGAGATTTCAGGAGAGTGGGTCAGCTGATCATTTAGAAGGCACATGACGTCAAAGACACTGACCATCAAACCCCAAGGATCCTTGCTCTAACTGGCTAGCACTGAAGGTCTAAGTGGGAGTTCTGACACCGGGGCAAGTCATTTAACCCTCCTTGAGCCTGTTTCCTTTCTGCAAACGAGGTCAGCACCCACCCACCTCCTGTGGTGGTTGGGAGGATTTGAGGGCCTAACATACATGTAAGTTCTTTGTGAGCTACAAGGCACAGTCCTCACAGGAGTTGTCACTATGCAGTGCTGTGGAAGTAGAGGAGGATGGAAGAGCCCGGCCTCTGGTCCTGCCCATGTCCACCCTGCTGCGGATGATCCCAACCACGGCAGAGGATGAGGAGAGGGTCAGCAGTGGAACCAAGTTTGCCCTCAGGCTCTGGCTGCAACATCTGGGTAGGCGAAAGTGAAAAAGGACAGGAGAGCTCCACGGTACTGCGTAGAATGGTCTAGATTTTATAGGCATGGGGGAAAGGAAGGGAGAAGGGACAACCTCTCTTGGAATTCCTCCTTGAAACACCCCCACCACATGAAAGTGGAGCTCACCTGGACCCAGGGCCAGCAAAGGAAGAATGGAACGTGGACCTTCTTCCCCGCAACCGGGGATCTGGAAAGGGAAGTGTGAAATCCCCTCCCTCGCCCATCTCCGTGACACTCACAGAACATTCACAACCTTTATTATGGTGACAGCTTCACTACAACTTTGGGAATAAGAAGTAAAATTACAACATAGGTCCTAGGCCTTAGACGAGCCTGAAAAGGCGTGGGAAGGAGGGCACAGTGTCCTCCCACCTCCCTGGAAAGATGCAGAAATGAGCCGGGCCTAACCGCAGGGCCATGGGCCTCTAGCTCGGGCTGGCGTAAGAAACACTGTGAACTTAAATATATAAATAGAGAGAGACCCAGGTGACAGGCCAGGCCCTACTCCCAAGCCCCCGGGGATCACGGCTAAGGCCTTACATCCTCCTCAGTCATACTGGAAGCAGGAGGCAGGGGAAGTCATCTTTGGAGTATTTTGGTTTTTCTTATTTATGTACAAAAACATCCACATCCACAATCCAAAATAAAGTTCTCTGTCCATCTCTGAAACTGCCTGTCTCGGTTTTTCCACCTGTCTGTGTGGCCGAAGGGTATGGAATGGACATGAGGAAGAAATAGAGCCATGGGCTTGGGGGTAAGAAGAGAGGGCATTTGGGGTTCAAGAGAGGTGCCCCTTCCCCAGGAGTCTCTAGACACAGCCAAGGCTGGGGGTTCAGCCCTTCTCCCAGCTCACATCCCATCCCACTGCCTAGGTTAACACACCCAGAGGAATGGCCACCATCTAAAGAACATTTCCAAAACAGACCCCGGTGTCCTTAAAAAGAGGTTAAATATTAACCCTTTGGGTGCTCGCCTCGTCAGGCAGAGATGAGGCCAAAAGTAGGCATGTGTGAAGGTCTGTCTGGCCCTTGGCCAGAGCCCCCAGAGGGATCAGAGTAGCCGGGGTTGGGACTCCACAGCATACCTGCTCAGTGCTGGCGGGCAGTGATGTTTCCATAATCCAAGGAACTCAGTCCAGGGAAATGATGTCTGACCGACAGCCAGTCAAAGAGGGACCTGAAGGCAGGGGTCCTCCATGCCCCTCCCTCAAGGCCCCCCCAGGGGCCACAATGCTGCTGACACGGCCAGGAGGGGGCGCCGGAGTAGCACTGCGGTGGGAGCTCCCCAACGTGGGGGCCAGTGGGCCCAGAAAGTGAGCAGGGGTCCCTCGGTACTGGAAGAAGTGGCCGAGGGCATCCTGTTCATCTAGTGAGGTGATGACGGAGGGGCCGTAGTGCTAGGAGGAATCAAGGGCATAGTTTAAGATCTCATCCTGACTTCCCCACCTCCCAATCACTCAGAAATGCCATATGGGAGCGATCAACCCCCGTGGTTCCCAGGGTATTCTCTGAGAAGCAGGAGAACCTCTCCCTCTTACTCCTACTTCCCCACACCCGACCCCTTTCCCTGCCTTGAGAGAGCTCCTCCAGCTTGCTAGGTTCTTGGCTTTGTGGGCGTCTGAAATGTGTGGAATGTCCGGTTAGGGTAGGCATGGTGCTCCAAGTGCACACGGGGGCGGGTGGGGGTGAGCAGGCTGGGGCAGAACGGTAACGGGATCTAGGAAGGCCTAAGTAGGAATCCCAGGAACTACCAGTGGGGCTGAGGAGGGAAATAAGCTACCAACACCCCACTTTCCTCATAAAAAAGCAGATTTACATCCCCAGAGATCCTAAGAGATGGAAGGGTCCCATCAGCGCCTAGAATGGAAGCTTCAGAGATCTGAGACCTTCTGAAGAAAGAACCACTTACCTGACTCTCTGTCTGAAGAAATGAAAATAAATCTAAACCTGGCAGAAAAAGAAAAATCAAAATCAACCTCCTACCTGACCCCTTTACCCCCAAGAGACAAAGCATTTGGACTGTGGCCCCCTGCAGGAGAAGCAGGAGACTTTGAGAAGGAACAGGGGTTCTGATGCGGCTCTGGAGAGGGGGTGGCAGTGCCGGGCCCACTTGATGATCCAGGTCATACCTTGGATGTCGGCTCCCAGTGGGAAGGCAGGTGGGTACTCATGTAGTGGGAGACCGGACAGGAAATCCCCACCCAACGTGCCCATGGCAGGGCTCCTTAGCACCGAGGATGGCTGGTGGCCAGGCGTCAGGACTCTGTGGGTAGAAAGGAGCTGAGGCAGCCAGCAAACCGCAGAGGCCCTCACCCAGCTCAGGTCCCCACGTTCCCTCTGTCCCCTCCACATGTCCCCTGCCCCGGGGTCCGATGATCAGAAAGCATTTCTGACTTCTTCCCCTGTCCCTTTTGCTGTAGGTTCAGCCAATCTTCTCCTACCCTTTGCTTCCAGGTAGGGCTGGGATGGCAGCTGAGGTGACAGAACAGTGCTTCTTGGTTGGGGGCAGATCCTCCTCATCTGATGAGCTTTCTATTGTCAAGTCAATAACTTCGACCTTTTTCTTATTCTCTGATGGATTTCCCTCCTGGACTGGGCTGTACTGGAGGCCTGCGGGGAGTAAGAAGACTATGTCTCAGAGAAGAGGCCATCCAAGATTTAGCTCAGCTCGGGAACAGGGGTTCACTCACCATCCAGCCCATACCCTGGCGGGGGGCAAACCTCAGATGCCTCCTTCTTGGGTTTCATTGGGCACCAGGATCCATCTTCCATGAACTGGATCTCATCACAATCTGAACAGGAACTAAGAATCTCCATAAATAAACTGGGGGAGGAGAGAGATGAAAATTCTTGGAGAACAGTAGCCAGAGAGTTCTGTGACTCACCTTCCTGTACCTCAGTTTCCTCATCTGTCAAATAAGGACACTATCCATCCTACTGAAACTGAGTTGCTGGAATCAAATAACAGAAGGTATGTAAAAGAGTTTTACAAACTAAGTAGTAGGGATTTTTTTTCTTTTTTTTTTTTTCTTCTTCCTCCAGGAGCCAAGTAGTAGTTTTAAAATAAATACAATCTGAGGCCAGGTGAGTGACTCACACCTGTGATCCCAGCACTTTGGGAGGTAGAGGTGGGTAAATCACTTGAGGCTGGGAGTTTGAGACCAGCCTGCCAACATGATGAAACCTCATCTCTACTAAAATTACAAAAATTAGCCAGGTATGGGGGAACATGCTTATAACCCCCAGCTACTCGGGAGCCTGAGACACGAGAATCACTTAAACCCAGGAGGCAGAGGTTGCAGTGAGCCGAGATCACACCACTGTTCTCCAGCCTGGGCAACAGAGCAAGGTTCTGCCTCACAAAAAAAAAAAAAAGGGTCGGCGCAGTGGCTCACTCCTGTAATCCCATTTTCAGAGGCCAAGGTGGATGGATCACCTGAGGTCAGGAGTTTGAGATCAGCCTGGCCAACATGGTGAAACCCCATCTCTACTAAAAATACAAAATTAGCCAGGTGTGATGGCACATGCCTGGAATCCCAGCTACTCGGAAGGCTGAGGCAAGAGAATCACTTGAACCCAGGAGGCGGAGGCTGCAGTGAGCCAAGATCGTGCCATTGCAGTCCAGCCTGGGTGAGAGTGAAACTCCATCTCAAAAAAAAAAAAATCTGAGTACTTACGTGTAGTACAAGGAACAAAAGGAACAGAGAGACAGAAGTCCATAAACCATCTCCAGAAGGCACTGGGTCTTTGGCTTTCTACACATTTGTGTAAGAATAAATAAATAAAGGCACTAGGGGCCAGGTGTGGCAGCTCATGCCTGTAATCCCAGCACTTTGGGAGGCCAAGGTGGGAGGATCGCTTGAGGCCAGAAGGTCAAGGCTGCAGTGAGCTATGATCACGCGCCACTGTACTCTAGCCTGGGCAGCAGAATGAGACCCTGTCTCAAAAAAAAAAAAACCGGGGGCAGGGGAGAGTGGGACCAAGAACCATGATGTAGATTCTGAAAAGGGGTTAAGATTAGCTAGAGCAAAAGATCAGAACATCCAGGCCCTCAAAGAACCTTATTGCAATGCTCAGTGGGAACTCAGGTCGTTGTTATAGGTGATATATTATCACCTCTGCCACTTAACAATCTCACCTTGAGGAAGACTCAATCTCTCTAGGCCTCAAGTTTCCTCATCTGTAATGATACTACCTCACAGGATTTTTTTTTCTTTTTTTTTCTGGGTGTCACTAGCCAATCATAGGCTTATTTCTTTTTTTGAGACAGGGTCTCAATCTGTTGCCCAGGCTGAGGTGTAGTAATGCAATCATAGCTCACAGCAGCCTCAAACTCTTGAGTTCAAGCCGTCCTCCCACCTCAGCCTCCTGAGCAGCTAAGACTACAGTCATGAGCTATTATACCATGCCTGGCTAATTTTTAAAATGTTTTTATAGAGAGAGTCTTACTGTGTTGCCCAGGCTGGTCTCAAACTTCTAGCCTCAAATGATCTTCCCATCTCAGCCTTCCAGTGTTGGGATTACAGGCGGGAGCCACTGCACCCAATCCATAGAGTTACTGAGAGGATTCAACGAGATAACTCACGCACAGTGCTCAGCAAGATGCCTTGTACATACTAAGTCCTTAATGTTGCCCTCCCACTCCACACGCACGGACGTACACATACACACACGAATTGGTAAAAGGGATAGATAAGGACATCAGGTGAGAACTGGGGTTCATGTGAGGGGAATTAAGTCATATAAATTAAAAAGGGGTCCTAAAACCCTGAAGGAGGTGGTGGATAAAAGAAAAAAGAAATATAGGCCGGGCATGGTGGCTCACGCCTGTAATCCCAGCACTTTGGGAGGCTGACGTGGGCGGATCACCTGAGGTCAGGAGTTCAACGAGACCAGCCTGACCAACGTGGTGAAATCCCGTCTCTACTAAAAATACAAAAATTAGCCAGGCGTGGTGGTGCGCGCCTATAGTCCTAGCTACTCAGGAGGCTGAGGCAGGAGAATGGTTTGAATCCTGAAGGCAGAGCTTGCAGTGAGCCAAGATCGCACCACTGCACTCCAACCTGGGCAGGAGAACAAGACTCCATCACAAAAAAAAAAAGAAAGAGAGAAATAACCCAGAAAAGGGGGTCCTAGTGAATGTCCTAGGTAAGAGGAAGTAAAATGGCCCTACCCATCAATGATAAGAGATTCATAGGGAGCCTTCTTGTCACACACGGGACATGTCCACGTGGGCTTCTTCTCATTCATCTGTAGATAAAGGGCGGCATCGAAACTCTGCAGGTGGGCGCAGGTGAGGGCACGACAAGGGACAGTCAGGCGCATCTTCCCTAGCTGAGGAGAGGCAAGTTCTCTAGTCAGAGGCCCCACTCTGGTTTCATCCCAGAAAATCTCGCTCCAGTATCCCTAGGAACCCTCATCAAAGTCCACAAGCTAAACCCAACTCCCTTCCCACCCCATTCTCTTCTCCCCTTTTACCCACCGGGCACATGAGTGACACCCGGAGACTCGTAGTGGCCACCTCACTGTCAGGGTCAGCAGTCAATTTCTCCTTGACTGAAACAAAAGTGAGGCCAGAGCCATGGGGTCAGTAAAGGCTGGAGGAAGCCCAGGAGCTGGTAGGGCCAGGAGCAGATGGCTCTGGCTGAGAGGCTGCTGGGTGAAGAGTCTTTGAGGGCCAGTGGGACATCACCCAGGAGTGATCTGGGATATGGATTATTAAGGCTGGGTGTGGGAGATTTCCCATCCCTGAAGATGCTTCAACATAGCTGTGTGACACTCAGGCTATGTCAGAGGTGACCTGGAGGAGCTGAAGGATCATGTGAGGGTTAGATTAGAGGATCTTGAAGATTCTTTCCAGTCCAGAGAGACCATACTCTAGCAGGGCTGGAGTTAGGGACTGTGAGGTACAAAGCAGATACATCCCTGGAAATGCAAGTGTCAGTCACTGCCTGGGAGGGGTCCGACTTCAACTACAAAGATTGGAAGACTGATGAGGCGTATATAGAAAGAGGTGTGGGTTTCATTATGAAAGCTGGAGGGCCAGGAAGACTCGGATGCAAATCAGGTGGGGAAGAGGGGAAAGACGTTACTCACTCAGTGCCCTCGAGTGATCTGGGTTCCGGATACCCTTTGCTCTGAGTTTCTGTAGAAGGGTCCCCGCAGTCAACTGCCTCACCAGGTACACAGACAAGGAGTAATTCTACTTGGAAGTAGGGGGAAGACAATTAGCCTCTGCTTCTCATAACACCACTGCCTACCTCTGTTCCATGAGGACCAGAGACAGACCCATAAAGAGGAAGATGCTTCCCCAACCCAGGACACTGGATGGTTCCCCTCACCCCCAGCAGGCTTTTCCAGGCACCCTGCTTTAGCTGTGCTCACCCGGCCGAACTCAGATGACCAGTTGACCACAATAGTGTTGGGAACGGTGGCTGAGAGTCGAGCCAGGGGTGTGATGTTGATGGGGCGGCTGGGCCTCTTGGGCTCAGCCCCATTCTTGGTTGGGGGAAGGTAACCCTGGAGAAGGGAGGGGATGGTCAGGAGAGAGGTGGCTCTGGGAAGGGGTTCTGCTCTATCAACAAAAGATATCTTGTCTCGGGTTATTCACTCCCTGGAGGGAAGGCCAACGCACTCAGTGAGGAAGGGAATGGAGCCCCATTCAGTGGCTCACAAAACTGGAGCACTGCCTAGGGCTGTGAGTGGGGCTCCCTCCTGGAGAGAAAGGAGAGCTTATTTACTGACTGAGAAAACAGGAACCCACTCACTGACGCCCTGAGGAGGAGGAGGAATAGGGATGCTTCACTTTTTCCAACTCTCAGCTCTGGGGTCACAACTCGTAAGAAGTCTTTCTGGCAGGGTGCGCTGGCTCAAGCCCGTCATCCCAGCGTTTTGGGAGGCCAAGGCAGGTGGATCACGAGGTCAGGAGATCGAGACCAGCCTGGCCAACATGGTGAAACCCCGTCTCTACTAAAAATACAAAAATGAGCCGGGAATAGTGGCACACGCCTATAATCCCAGCTACTCGGGAGGCTGAGGCAGGAGAATCGCTTGAACCTAGGAGGCGGAGGTTGCAGTGGGTCGAGATTGTGTCACTGCACTCCAGTCAGGGACACAGAGCAACTCCATCTCAAAAAAAAAAAAGGTCTTTCTTAAATCTCTGGGTTAAACTAACGTCCTCCTCTGAGTTGTCATAGAACGTTTGTTCAGCCCTATCTTAATACTCCCGAGATGATATTGATTCAGTCAGTGAACTGAGCACCTACTATATGCCAGGCACTGTGCTAGGCACGTCTCTGTCGGAATGGGTTTGTAGTTAATATTTATGAACTGAAACGGTAAAGGATTACTGACAGAAGAAGGGGAAAGCATTTACCGGCAGGGGGCACAGTTTCCCATTGACCTTGACAAAGAGGTTCGGCGGAAAATAATCTTCCTGAGGGCAGCTGGTCTCACAGAGACAGAACCTGGTGAGAGATGAAAAAGGAAGAAAGACTGGGAAGAAATTTCTTTCCTTGTTTTTTTCTCTGAGACAGTTTCGCTCTTGTTGCCCAGGCTGGAGTGCAATGGTGCAATCTTGGCTCACCGCAACCTCTGCCTCCCAGGTTCAAGCGATTCTCCTGCCTCAGCCTCCCGAGTAGCTGGGATTACAGGCGTGCACCACCACACCCGGCTAATTTTGTATTTTTAGTAGAGGCGGGGTTTCTCCATGTTGGTCAGGCTGGTCTTGTACTCCTAACCTCAGGTGATCCGCCCGCCTCAGCCTCCCAAAGTGCTGGGATTACAGGCGTGAGCCACCACGCCCAGCAGATTTCTTTAGTTCAATCTGGCAGAGAGACAGGGAACCCCAGAAAATCAGTCATAGATGTCTACAGCCCTCAGCATCTAACAAGAGTCCCAGGGCCGGAGTAGACAGTGGCAGAGCAGGGACATCTCATAAGGGTATCTGTCATACCCCTACTTCAGTCCTACCCCCAATGGGTACCCAGCACAGGGAGGGAGGATGAACTCACCTTAGCTGCACCTGTATGGTATAATCACATTTGGCTCCTGGCAGAACCTCTCTATAACAGGGAAGGAGATGAAGAGATATCAGCACGTAGCCCCCAGAGGGCAGGGGTGAATGGACAGAGACTGAAAGTTAGACGTCCAGGGGACAGAGAAGAGACATACAAAAGAACGAGGGACAAGTAGGTATAAGAGGATGGACAGGAAAGAGAGCAGGGCAGATGAGAAGAAAGTCAGAAAGGAGAGCCCGGGGTAACCCTCCAGAGATGAGGCAGGAAGACTGAAAGAGATGTACCTGGATGTAAGAATCTGCTGCACTTGCTGGGGTGTGAGGGCAAAGGTAAAGTGTGCTTCCTCAAACCGCTGGCTGGAAGTGGATGCTGAGGACACAAAAAGGCAGTTATTCCAAGCCCATGCACAGGCAGCCACAGAAATCACCCCCATCCCAGGTCGCTGATCCCACAGGACTAAAGCCTCTGAAATGTTTGGGGAACAGGCATGGAGTCCAGAAGACTAAGGGACCACAAAGAGCCGTACCAAGGGTGGTGGGCCGGATGAGCTCCCCGTAGACCTCATAGAAGGGCAATGGTTTCATGGTGACATCGGGGTGCACAGGCTGGGGCAGAGGGGGGTGCACGTCCACCTCACGCTTGGGGCCCAGCAGGGTGCCAGGGGCCAACAGGGTTGGGGGAATGGGAGCTAGAGGGCCAGGGGAGCCTACAGGCGAGGTGCCAGGGGGCAAAGAGAGCAGGGAGAGATCAGAGGGCCCCAGGGTCTTCCGGGGAAAGCGACGTCGGTAAAGCTCTTTGATCTTCATCTGGACGCTAGGGGCACAGCTGGACTTCAGGAGGTGGAGGGCCTTGGCCAGGAGCTCGTGCTTCCGTCCACTCTTGTTCCGGCCAGCAAAGCCAAGAAGCACCTGGAGCTCAGACACCCGGAAACTCATCACCATGTGCTGTGGAGAAGAACAGAGAAGCCTGAGAATCCTACCTCGCACAGGCCTGTCCTGCCAAGACGTGGGCTGAGCTACCAGTTGGGCCGTGCCTTTCTCCCTCCAGCACTGATGGGGAAGATGATGCTTTAAGCTAGTGGATTACTGCCAGGGAGTCGACCTATCCAAAGGGACATCTCAGCCCCGCTTTAGCAACCCTCCGCTCAGCATCATCAGCACGCCCCACAGCTTCAACAACGCTATCTTCCCAGGCCTGCAAGCAGCCAGAGTGGGGCAGGGAATGGCAGACAAGAAGCCGCCCTCAGACACACTTCCGAGTCCACTGCAGCCTACTGCCACCGTCCCTGCCTCTAGTCTGGACTCTCCTTTAAGCGGCTTATCTTCTCTCTTGCGCTTTCTCAGATTCTCAAACCCATCCCAGCCTCCTGGGAAGAGGATAGGAGACAGGGAGAACCAGGGAGGGGAGACCATTCAAGCCAGACTCACCCACGGGGAAGAAAGGGGCCAGGTGGCTAGAGGACTGTGCCCTTCAGCCCACCCCCCAACCACTTTAATTCACCTCGGCTATTTCCTCCAAGCCTCTGAAGCTTCTTTGGCCAGGGTTTTCAGGTCAGGGTCCAATGCTCATAACTCCCCCAGATCCCTTCTTGGAATCATTTATACAAGCGCCCCCTCCCTGAGACTTAGTCCTATTTTTCTGGAAGGGAAACAGGACCAAAACTTGGGTCTGGGGGTCGGGGGGTGTTAACAGTAAACCACTGAGTCCAGGTATCCTGCCTGATAACTCTCTGTCTGCCAGGAACCATTATCCAGCTTCTCTCCTACATAGAGAAAATAACAGCCCGCTACAACCTACAGCCCCCCTACAGGAGTGGAAGAGGAGAGGGCAGAGCACTAAACAGAGGCCCTGGCTGGATGAAGAAAAAAACCTCTGAGTCAGGACACAGAATCGCAAATTCTCTGAAGGTAGCTGGGCCCAGTGGTTAGACCTCCAGCCTGCCCAGGACCATAGCTCCATTTCAAAGGGCAGAAGAAGAAAGCCAGGAGGCAGAGGGATGAACCCGGTGGTTTAAGGTTCTACGAGATGTCCTCACATATGGTCACCCTCAAAACTCTGTGAGGCAGAAGGGGAGCGCTCTTCTTAGGGGACTGCCTTCCGTGAATCTCCAGATCCTGCCGAGGGCAGGGCATGCGAGTCCTACACAATTCTTCTCATAGGAGGCTTTGTCTTGGAACCCTTTTGTGGAATGTGGTGAGAAACTTGCTCCTCTTTCTCCCCATCCTTATCTCCTCCGTCCTTTTCTTCTCCATTAGCTTTCCCCGTAACTTCCCTGCTATCTATCCCATAGTTTCACATGCCGCTGCCCGAACACCGCGATTCACTAAGGCAGCACGTTCCTCTGAGCCTCCAGGATGCTGCTGCCCCACCCCTCGAGGTCTCGGCCCGCACAGCCCCGCCCCCTACATCTCAGCCGCCTACTGGTGTTTCCCAAAGCTCGGATCCCGGGAGTCCCCCCAAAGCCCCGGTCCTCTCGGCTGCCTTTCCCTCGGAGCCTCCCCGACACCTGCCCCACGGCCCCATCCCTGCATCTGCCCCCTACTGTCGCCTCTGTCGGCCTCGATGGACTCGCCCCCGGTGCGTCTACAGCAGCTTTTCCCCCGGCCCTACCCCGACCACTGCCCCCGCTCCTCAATCCGCCCGCCACCCTCGTCCCCGCCCCTGCGCCCCAGCCCCCGGCAGCGGCCGTTCCCCTCGGCCCCACCCCTGCATCTGCCCCGCGGCCCCGCCCCCGGAGCCCGCCGCAGCCCCTTCCTCGCTCGCAGCCACTTCTCTCCCATCCTCGGCCGCCCGCCCCTGCCACGTCGCCGGCGCCCACCCGAGCCCCGGCACCCAGTCTCGGCCGCTTCCCGGACACGGCGCACCGCCGGGCTCAGTCCAGACGGGGGTGGGGGAGGGGGCCGGTACCTTTAATTCGCCCAGCTCCGCCATCTTGAGACATCGCAGGCGCCCCAGCCGGAGCCGGAGCCCAGGCCCAGGGACCGGCGCACAACTCTCCACCCCGGCGCCGGCCGCAAATGCCGCCTGCTCCGCCCCGTCCGGCCCCCTACACCTCCCCTTCCCGGCCCCGCCCGCCGGGCTTCGGACAAGCCCCAGCCTGAGCCCCTCCCTCCGCCGCGGACCCAGCAGCTGCGCGTCTGCGGCCGGCTGGCGGGACGGGGAGCCTCCGAGGCAGCGAAAGGCCCCGAAGACCGCGGGGTCCCCGAGGGCGACGGAGAAGGAGGCGGGCCCGAAGTGCCTGGTGGAGGGGGGCTTTGCCACAGCAGAGTTGGGAGGGGACAAGCTTTTAGGGAGCCAAAGATCCTTGAAAGATGGAGGGAAAGTATCCGGAACTGCGAGCTCTGAGACATGGGGGAGGGGCCGCGAAGTTGGAGCGCAAACCCTCGTCTCCATCGCTGCGTAAAGTGCAGGCAGCTGAAATCCAGCGTTCTTCCAACCCGGGAAATGAGCGCGCGCTGACCCGTCTCAGGGAAGCCATGGAGTCGGCCTTCGGTTCAGGACGGCCACGCTCAAGTCTCCCCTCTCCTGCTCCCCCACACCCCAACGACAGTGCAGCTCGCGGTCCCACCGTGGGACTTAAACTCGGCGGCAGGAAAGTTTGGTGCGGGGAGCGGGACTTACCAGCACAGCTGGGGGGATGGAGAGAGGGCGCGGGCGGCCCAGAGGGCGGGCCGGAAAGGTGGGGGCATGGGGCTCGGCGCCGCCGCCGCTGCTGTCCGCGCCGCAGAAGTTCGGGCCGGAGCCGGACGCGGCGGCCGCGGCTCCGCCCGGGCCGGAGCTCCGCCTGGCCTCGCACTCGGTCTGGGGCCGCCCCCTCCAGGGGAAGCCCGCCAGGACCGCGGAGAGGGGAGCGGGGCGGAGCTCGGGCGGGAGAGGGAGGGACTCGGAGCCCGGCGCTGCAGCGATTAACTCCTGGTGTGAGTGGATCTGGAGAAAAGAGATTCTTGGATCCCATCATTCTCGCTCCCTCTGTGACCCCTCACGCTAATGTATGGGATTGGGGTGGTGGGACGCTGCTGCTAAGGCGGTGTGAACCAGGTATCTGACCGTATAAAGCAGTCTTCCTTGAAAAGACAACTGTCCCTTCCTGGGGCAAAGCCTGGGCCACTGAACCCAAAGTGTACCTAGCAGTAACTACTCCAGATACACATGCACAGAGCCCCCATACCTTTGGTGTAGCTGAAGATGAATAGAGGGGAGGTTTTCTTACCCACAAAAGGGATCTTTCTGTCCTTCTCAACTACCTATCCACTCTCCTTCCTCCAAAGCCCTGGACCCCCCAGAGGCCCCAGTCCCAACCAAGCTGATCACTCACATGCAGGCCCCAGATTAAATATGTTTCTGGGCCAGGCGCGGTGGCTCATGCCTGTAATCCCAGCACTTTGGGAGGCTGAGGCTGGTGAATCACCTGAGGTCAGGAGTTCGAGACCAGCCTGACCAACCTGGGGAAACCCCATCTCTGCTAAAACTACGAAATTAGCTGGGTGTGCTGGTGCATGCCTGTAATCCCAACTACTTGGGAGGCTGAGGCAGGAGAATTCCTTGAACCCAGGAGGCGGAGGGCGGAGGTTGCAGTGAGCTGAGATCTGGCCATTGCACTCCAGCCTGGGCGACAAGAGTAAAACTCCATCTCAAAAAAAAAATATATGTTTCTGTGTCCATGAAAATACCAATTTAACCAGTACTATATACTGAAAAACTCACAGCATTTTCTAGTTGGCTGCATTTGTTCAATAAATATTTGGGTGCTTATCAGGGGTCATTAGGTGCTGAGGACATAAAGACCTTGCAGGAGTTCACAGTCTAGCAGCAGAGACAAGACAAGTTAAACCTATAATCAATCAACGGGCGGGGCGAGGTGGCTCACACCTGTGATCCCAGCACTTTGGGAGGCCGAGGCGGGCGGATCACGAGGTCAGAAGATCGAGACCATCCTGGCCAAAATGGTGAAACCCTGTCACTACTAAAAATACAAAAATTAGCTGGGTGTGGTGGCACGTGCCTGTAATCCCAGCTACTCCGGAGGCCAAGGCAGGAGAATTGCTTGAACCAGGGATTCAGAGGTTGCAGTAAGCTGAGAACACGCCACTGCACTCCAGCCTGGCCACAGAGAGCGAGACTCCGTCTCAAAAAACAAAACAAAACAAAAACCTATAATCAGCATACCAAAAAAAGTGCTTTAGTAAATAGAAAGAATTCCTTTATTTTGCTTAAGCCTTCACTATAATCCTCCTCATAAGAGCCCACCCGGGCCAAAGATTGAAGGTGCCACCCTACCAGTATTCCCAGACACCTGTTGAACTGGAACTAGGCCCAAAAAGAAACCACCTTGTGGTTTTTGTCCCTAGGGAAGATGCCACCCTCTCCTAACACTCAGGTTCTTTCCTTGCTGCTTTGCTACTGAAATTGGTGAGCGCCTCAGGCTAAACTTAGGCTCAAGTCGTTCTAAATTCCAGCTGCTCCCCTCCGACACCTGAGTCTTCATCAAGCCCCGGGCTCTTTTTTGCTGTTGTTCTGTTCAGTCCTCTAGATCAAAAGTTACCATAGTTTGTATTTTTGTGAATTTTCAGTAGTTGCAGGGTGAGAAAGGTAGGGAGGATTTTAAAAAGAGACGGTGGGGGGGGGATCTTTCAGAAGTGATGGGTATGTTCATTATCTTGATTGTGTGATGGTTTTGTGGGTGTATATACATATGATAACACATCAAATTGTATACTTCAAATACATGCATTTTACATGGAGAGACATATGGACGTATATCAATTGTACATCAATAAATCTGTAAAAATTTAAGAGAAAACCTCACCTTGAGTTCTAGTGATTTCATGAAGGAGGAATCTCCTTTAAAAGTTAATTTGGGCTGGGCGAGTTGGCTCACGCCTATAATCCCAGTACTTGGAGTGGAGGGCCAAGGCAGGCAGATCACCTGAGGTTGGGAGTTTGAGACCAGCCTGACCAACATGGAGAAACTCCATCTCTATTAAAAATACAAAATTAGCCGGGCGTGGTCGTGCACACTTGTAATCCCAGCTACTTGGGAGGCTGAGGTGGGAGAATCGCTTGAACCTGGGAAGTGGAGGTGGCAGTGAGCTGAGATAGCGCCGTTGCACTCCAGCCTGGGCAACAAGAGCGAAACTCCATCTCGAAAGGAATAAAAAAAAAGGGTAATTTGAACGTCAGGTGTGGTGGCTCACACCTGTAATCCCAACACTTTGGGAGGCCGGGGCGGGTGGATCACTTGAGGTTAGGAGTTCAAGACCAGCCTGGGCAACATGGTGAAAACTCATCTCTACTAAAAACACAAAATTGGCTGGGCGTGCTAGGGCATGACTGTAGTCCCAGCTACGTGGGAGGCTGAGGTGGAAGAATCCCTTGAACCTAAGAGGCAGAGGTTGCAGTGGGCCAAGATTGCACCACTGTACTCCAGCCTGGGTGACAGAGCAAGACTCCATCTCAAAAAAAAAAAAAAATTAATTTGAGGTTACCAAAGTTATTGAAAGAGAAGAAAAAATAAACTGGCAAAAAGTTAATTTGAGGTTGTAAGTTCTAGCATCCCTACAGGGTGACGGAACCGGGGCACCTGAATCTTATCCTGCATGCAAGCTCCGAAAGGATAAGAACCTTTTCTGTGCTGCTCCTACTCTATCCCCAGTGCCTGACAAATCGTAGACTCCTTAAATATCTGTTTATAAGGAGTCTACGATTTGTAGACTTTACGTTACCAAAAGAGGAAAACGGAATCAGAAGCAAAGTTCCAGACTGAAGGCATTCACAAACACAGTCTGAACCCAATCGTAGCCCACCAAGTTTCACCCACTTTCACCCACATACTCCTACATCGGAAGCCTGGGGAATGGGGGGAAATTGAAGCGTCCCTACTGACGTCCTATTAGAGAGTCCAAGAAGAATAAAGGGAACATGAGGATTAAAGCTACTTTAACGAAAAAAAAATCTATGAACTCAAGAAAAATTAGAAGACTTAGGATTGTTGGGGTAATAGTTTGTGAAGTTTTAGGCGGGGAGATTGAGAAAACCAGGGGCTAAGGAAGTTTCTACTCCTGTGTTAACATTAACATCGCTCACCACTCCCATAGCTCAGCCCATCCTTGGATCAGTTTCCAGGAGCCACGGAGGGAGCCAAAGGCCTGGCTTCCATTACCAAAGCTGCTTCCTGACTCATTCCTGAGCTTAGCCCAATGATCTCCCTTTTTCTGGACCCTTCTCGCTGCACTTCCCACCCCATGCCTCATACATAACAAGGAATGTAATAGTCCTTTAATATGCGTTGGTAATGAGAGCAGGAAGGCAAGGAGAGGTTCTGTTCCCCTTAATAGAAATGACTCAGACCCATTTGAGGGTCTTTCTTTGATAGCTGCACCTCTTCACCCTTTCTCGGTCAATCCCTCCTTTCTCCATTTTCCTGGCCTTAAAGCAGTCCCGTGCCCATCCACACAAACCCTAAAGCAGCCCAGCACCTTCTCTAGTATCTGATCTGCATATCTCAGATGCTCTTTCTCACCCTTGACAGAACTCTGAAGCCAGCCTCTGCAGCTCTTATGTAGCCCCTGTCTTTCATGACAGCCCCTCCCCTCTCTTTTGTCTCAACCCAGTCTCTTTACTTACTGCCAAAACTGCTGCTGCCTGACCCAGCGTAACCCAGCAGAGGGTGGACTCTGAGAAGGAATAGGGAGGGATCAGCATGCAGGCCACCAAACTGCAATTCCAGATTTTGGAGGAATTCGCTGCCTCATTTCCACCTAGCACTCTGGCTGATGGAAGGGCAGGAAGGGGAGGAGACCCAGGGCAAGTGGCCAAGAGAGATCCATTTATTTTTCAGTCTGAGAATGGAATCACAGGCGAAAATGAAACTTGGGTGTCCCTTCATCCTCTACCCAGGAATCGGGCTTTTCATCCCTCTTGTCACCTGGGACAAAAAAGAGAGACCATGTGTGTCAAATCTAGGCACATAATTTAACACTTGATAGAATATTTTAGATAGCATATCTTGAAGAAAATCCAGGTCTCTCAATTCCCCCTTAAAAATAGAGGCGGGGGGGCAGGTGCAGTGGCTCACGCCTGTAATCCCAGCACTTTGGGAGGCCGAGGCGGGCAGATCACCAGGTCAGGAGATCAAGAATATCCTGGCTATTCTTGCTCATTCTTGGCCTAAAATTTAAAAAAAAAAAAAAAAGAATATCCTGGCTAACACAGTGAAATCCCATCTCTACTAAAAATACAAAAAATTATCCTGGCATGGTGGCATGCGCCTGTAATCCCAGCTACTTGGGAGGCTGAGGCAGGAGAATCACTTGAACCCAGGAGGCGGAGGTTGCAGTGAGCTGAGACGGCACCACTGCACTCCAGCCTGGGCGACACACTGAGACGCCATTTCAGAAAAAAAAAAAGAGATTAGCTGGGCACGGTGACTCACACCTGTAATCCCAGCACTTTGGGAGGCTGAGGTGGGTGGATAACAAGGTCAGGAGTT
The DNA here is from genome assembly GCA_963573385.1 of Cacajao melanocephalus. NCBI lineage: Eukaryota > Metazoa > Chordata > Mammalia > Primates > Pitheciidae > Cacajao > Cacajao melanocephalus. Next base: position 11,191 of record CAUYLG010054569.1, on the reverse strand, counting down.
TGAGACTAGCCTGACCAATATGGTAAAACCCCATCTCTACTAAAAATACAAAAATTAGATGGGTGTGGTGACACATGCCTGTAGTCCCAGGTACTCGGGAAACTGAGGCAGGAGAATCGCTTGAACCCAGGAGACAGAGGTTGCAGTGAGCTGAGATCGCGCCATTGCACTTCAGCCTGGGCAACAGAGGAAGACTCCGTCTCAAAAAAATAAAGATCAAGGCTGGGCACGGTGGCTGACGCCTGTAATCCCAGCACTTTGGGAGGCAGAGGTGGGTGGATCACGAGGTCAGGAGTTCAAGACCAGCCTGGCCAACATGGTGAAACCTGTCTCTAATAAAAAAATACAAAAAATTAGCCAGGCATGGTGGCATGCTCCTGTAGTCCCAGCTACTCAGGAGGCTGAGACAGGAGAATCGCTTAAACCTGGGAGATGGAGGTTGCAGTGAGCTGAGATCATGCCCTTGCACTCCAGCATGGGTGACAGAGCAAGATTCCATCTCAAAACGCAAAAATTGGCATGGTGGCACATGCCTGTAATCCCAGCTACTCCGGAGACTGAGGCAGGAGAATTGCTTGAACCAGGACCCGGGAGGCAGAGGTTGCAGTGAGCCAAGATTGCCCCACTGCACTCCAGCCTGCGCTACAAGAGCAAGACTCCATCTCAGAAAGAAACACAGATTCAGCAGTCCCAAGGTAGATAAAAAGATTAGAGTTGTGACCAGTTTGAGAAAGAGGAAAGGAAGAGCGTCAAACCCCATTTTCACTGAGGACTATTTTTCAAACCATGGGTCTGGACGTGCATTTTGATGGAGTATATTAGCAAAGAAAAGAAGAGAAATACAAAAGTATTATTTGAGGTATGTATACACAAGATATAAAATGTATTTCTTGGCTGGGTACAGTGGCTCATACCTGTAATCCCAGTACTTTGGGAGGTCACGGGAGGAGGATCACTTGAGGCCAAGAGTTTGAGACCAGCCTGGCCAACATGGCAAAACCCTCTGTCTTCAAAAAATACAAAAATTAGCTGGGCATGGTGGTGCACGCCGGTAATTCCAGCTACTCAGGAGGCTGAGGCATGAGACCAGCTTGAACCCAGGAGGCGGGGGTTGCAGTAAGCTGAGATCACGCCACTGCACTCCAGCCTGGGTGACAGAATGAGACTCTTGTCTCAAAACAATTTTTTAAATTTCTTACTATGGATCAAAAAGTTTAAAAGTTGCTGACTTAGAGGGCCATTTGTGAATTTCATTCAAAAATGAATGAGATAATTGCCAAGGTCAGTCATGGTGGCTCAACCCTGTAATCCCAGCACTTTGGGAAGCTGAGGAGGGCAGATCACCTGAGGTCAGGAGATTGAGACCAGCCTGGCCAGCGTGGTGAAACTCTGTCTCTATTAAAAACACAAAAAAATTAGCTGGGTGTGGTGACACACGCTTGCAATCCCAGCTACTTGGGAGGCTGAGGTAGGAGAATCGCATGAACCTAGGAGGTAGAGGTTGCAGTGAGCTGAGACTGCACCACTGCACTCCAGCCTGGATGATAGAGTAAGACTCTGTCTCAAAAAAAAAAAAAAAATTGTCAAAGCTTGGAAACAAGATGTCCTTCAGTAGGTGAATGGATAAATTGTGACACATCCAGACAATGGAATAGTATTCAGTACTAAAAAGAAGTGAGTTACCAAGCCATGAAAAGATATGGAGGAAATTTAAATGTATATTACTAAGTCAAAGAAACCAATCTGAAAAGGGTACATACTCTGTGATTCCAATTATATAACATTCTAGAAAAGGCACAACTAGAGAGAGGAAAAAGATCAGGTGTTGCTGGGGTTTAGCAGGGATGGAGAGATGAGCAGACAGGGCACAGAGGATTCTTAGGGCAGTGAAACTACTCTGTATGGTAATATAGAGATGGTTGGGCACAGTGGCTCAGGCCTGTAATCTGCAGCACTTTGGGAAGTCAGGGTGGGTGGATCACTTGAGCCCAGGAGTTTGAGACCAGCTTGGGCAACATGGCGAAACTTGATCTCTATTAAAAATACAGAAAAATCAGCCAGGTGTGGTGGTGCTCACCCATAGTCCCAGCTACTTAGAAGGCTGAGGTTGGAGGATTACTGGAGCCCAGGAAGTTGAGGCTGCAGTGAGCTATGATCACACCCCTGCACTCCAGCCTAGGCAACAGAGTGAGACCCTGCCTCAAACAAACAAACAAAAATAAGGAAGGTAATATAATGGTGGATACATTTCAATATAAATGTGTCCAAGTCAATAGACTGTATAACCCCGAGAGCGAACTCTAATGTAAACTATGAACTCTGAATGATAATAATATGTGAACGTAGGTTCCTCAGTTGTAACAAATACATCTGGTGAGAGGTGTTGGTAATGGGGGAGGCAGTGCCTATGTGGGGGCAGAGGATATATGAAAATCTCTGTACCTTCTGCTTCATTTTGTTGTGAACCTAAAACTGCTCTAAAAAATAAAGTCTATTTGTAAAATAAAAAATAAAATCTGCTTGTATACCCGGGCGTGGTGGCACACGCCTGTAATCCCAGCTACTTGGGAGGCTGAGGCACAAGAATCCCTTGAGTCCAGGAGGCAGAGGTTAAAGTGCGCTGAGATCACGCCACTGCACTCCAGCCTGGGCGACACATCGTGACTCTGCCTCAAAAAAAAAATCTACTTGTAAAAAACTGTTTTTAAAAATAAAGACATACTGTTAATATTTTTTCCAGGAAAAAAGAAAGAAAGAATAAAAGGATAAAAAATATTCCTTTCCCCACTCCCCTTTAGAAAGGAAAAAATGACACTCAGCCCCATCTTGCCTCATGCTTTATTTTCCATAGAGCCTGTTTCCATCCACACCTCCTCTGGTCTCATCCATGCTGATTCCAAGGTCCAGGTTCTCAGGTCTGAGGTCTGTAATGTCAGGTGAAGCCCTGCCCTTACCGTTCTCCGGTGGCCAACACCTGCCCCCACCACAGCCTGAGGAAGCCTCTGTCAACCAGGGGTTCTTATTCCCTGAAAGAAGAAATTCAACGATGAAATGCACACACTTCCGTAGCCTCAGTCTCCTCCCACTCATGTCAAATGCTAAAAGGGACCCTCATCGATCTGGACTGGGGAAGGGGACTGTCTGCATTGGGGTGGGGAGAGGTTTGGGGCATGACTGCTCTTTGAAGGAATTCTGGATTTTGTCGAGTCCTGCCCTAAGGAACAACTTTGTACCATTATCCTCCCATCACTCATCTTTCCTTGGCATTTCCCCACCCCAGACCCAACCCCTGTTTCCAGTCTCCATCTCACAAGTCAGCCCCTTACTCCACCTGCTCACTGACTCCTGACCCCACCCAGTGATTCTCCATACTCTGTCTTGTCAATCACCTCAAATGCTCGATTCCCCAAAAGGCTCCCCACTGTCAGCACCACAGGGGCAAAAGGGACTAATTTCATTCCATACGCCTCCTTTCCCAAGCCCTTTCTCCCAAGCCCTTTGTCCTTCCCTCATCACTGTTAACCCTCAACTCACAACAGAGAATCTCGTATCCCTGAGGGCTCACGGTAAGGTTGCCTCACTCCTCTTGCATGCTAAGGATTCGCAGCAGGATATTGTACACATCCTGTTCCATGCAGCCCTGTTGATGGCAGGAAAGGAAGAAAAGGGGATGAAGAACAGAAAATGGAGAGAGGTGAGGGGGAGGTTCTGTGGTACAGTGGAAGGCTATTTACTATGCACCTTCACTTACAGTATTTAACTTCTTCATGGCTGTTTCCTTATCTTCACAAGGAAGAGAATGATGTATAATTTTTTTTTTTTTGAGATGGAGTTTCACTCTTGTTGCCCAGGCTGGAGTGCAATGGCAAAATCTCAGCTCACCTCAACCTCCGCCTCCCAGGTTCAAGCGATTCTCCTGCCTCAGCCTCCCGAGTAGCTGGGATTACAGACATGCACCACCATGCCCGGCTGATTTTGTATTTTTAGTAGAGATGGGGTTTCTCCATATTGGTCAGGCTGGTCTTGAACTCCCGACCTCAGGTGATCCGCCTGCCTCAGCTGATGTCTACTTTTCCTAATGAGGGAGCAAGTCACCCACCTCTTTTTCCTTATTTAGGACTAAGTGGCTCCGGGAGGAAACTGAGAAAGGGTATAGGGGATAGGAAAAGTCCTTACAATGGACCAGGGAATTGAAATGGAGAGGCAAACGCCTCTTCTCTTTACATTCATACTCGACATCTGTCTACCACGTGAGATCAGAGCCCTGGCACTGGATGCAGCTTTCTGAAAAATGGCAAGTATGTACAAGGAGCCTGGAGAAAGGAGAGGGGCCCTAAATGCAATACCCTACACCCAGCTTTCTGTCTCTACCTCTCTCAAAACTCCACCATGCTTACCCGAGCAGCATTCAGTAGGTGATTCCTGTAGGTGGAGATGATCTCTTCATGGTTCTTCTGGGAATCCTGAAAACGAACATCAACAGGCAGTCACGTGTCCACCCTCACCCAAGCACGAGGAGCGACACACCAAAGTGGTTGGCAGTACCCGGTGGGCTCCTTGGCCCACCACTGGCCCATCCTGGATCACTGCCTAGCCAGGCCTCTGTAATTCCTAAAACGTCTCCCACACATACATCACTTCCACCGTCCACCTTCTTCTCCAGCAGCGTCCATTTCCCTGACCGCCGAAACATACCTGCAGCTGCAGGGCAAGGCGAGCATTTTCTCCTCGAATCGCTAGAACCTCTTCTGAAAGCTGCTCCAGCTTCTTCAACAACTCCTTGATCTGAGACCAAGAGGATAGCGGCAACCAATGAGGCTCAAGTCATTTCTCCCACAAACACCACCCGGGGTCAAGGTCAGCTTCCTTTTACTGAGTATCTAATACGTGCCAATTTTACACAAATTGTCTCATTCAACATTCAAAAGAGCTTTTCTTCTGAGAAGAACAATACTTCTTTGAAGGAAGGTTTTTTTTGTTGTTTTTTTTTAGACTGAGCCTTGCTGTGTCACCCAGGCTAGAGTGCAATCATGCCATCTCTGCTCACTGCAACCTCCACCTCCCAGGTTCAAGCAATTCTCCTGCCTCAGCCTCCCGGGTAGCTGGGATTATAGGCACGCGCCACCACACCCGGCTAAGTTTTTGTATTTTTAGTAGAGACAGGGTTTCACTATGTTGGCCAGCTTGATCTCGAACTCCTGACCTGAGGTGATCTGCTCACCTCAACCTTCCACAGTGTTGGGATTACAGGCGTGAGCCACCATACCCTGACTGTTTTGTTTTTGGAGGCAGGGTCTCACTCTGTCCCCCAGGCTGGTGTGCAGGGGTGTAATCTCAGCTCACTGCAACCTCTACCTCCTGAGTAGCACAGGCACAGGCACAGACCACCACACTCAGCTAATTTTTGGTTTTTTTGTTTGTTTGTTTGTTTTTTTGTAGAGTTGGGGATTCGCCATGTTGCCCAGGCTGGTCTCAAACTCCTGGGCTCAAGCAGTCCATCCACCTTGGCCTCCCAAAGTGCTGGGATTACAGGCAGGAGCCACCGTGCTCCGCCTGAGGGAAGTATTATTATCTATATTTTGTAGATAAAGAGACTGAATTAAGTAATTTGTCCAAATCACACAGCTGATAAGTGATGAAATCAGGATTTGAACCACCATCACTTTGACTCCTCGGTGCAGGCTCTTACCTTAGTACTGGACCCTAACCTACTTCCAGCTGCTGACCACTAAGGAACATGGAGATGAGGCCTTGTGGCTTATTGAGGCAGAGGCACAAACACAGTTAATGGTAACTAGCAGTAATGGGAACAGTGGTAGCAGGAATAACAACGGCTAGCTTTTCCTGAGTACTTACCAGGGGCCAGGAGTTCCAAATCTTTTAAATAAGTATCATTTCTTATTTAATGTAATCTTCACAACCACTTTATTATCCTTGTTTTATAGATAAGAAAACTGAGAACTAGAGATGTTAAATAACTTGCGCAAGATCAGACAACTTCTGTCCAGAGACCACATTCTTAACGATGACACTATATCTGCTTTTACCCAATTGTCTATTTCCATCTTCTCCTTCAATGCAATATAAAAATACTTTCTTTAATTAACCTCAACCCACACTGATTCCTATTCTGGATAACATTCCTTCTACTTTAATGTACTCCATACTATAGAAAACATATATTCTTTATATATATATACATATATATTTTTTTTTTTTTTTTTTTTTGAGGAGAAGGAGTCTCGCTCTGTTGCCCAGACTGGAGTGCAGTGGTGCAATCTCTGCTCACCACGACCTCCACCTCCCAGGTTCCAGCAATTCTCCTGCCTCAGCCTCCCAGGTAGCTGGGATTACAGGCACGTGCCACCATGCCCAGCTAATTGTTGTATTTTTAGTAGAGTTGGGGTTTCACTATGTTGGCCGGTCTGGTCTCAAACTCCTGACCTCAGGTGATTCACCTGCCTCGGCTTCCCAAAGTGCTGTGATTGCAGACGTGAGCCACCATGCCACGCCACTTTATATTTTTCGATCATCCTAAATTTGATCATGTATCCAAGTTTTAATAAGAAGTCTGAACTCATTCATTTCACAGTAAGTCTAGAACTACTAAATCCATTTGCAAGTTGATATTTAGAGTTCATAAAACATGTCTCATAGAAACATGTAGACTCTTAGCCAGTTTGCGCCTGACAAAGGAAAAGAAAAAAAGAGAAACACGTAGACTCAAGTTTAGAGCAAGCGTTAGGAAACTCTGGTATCTAATAGTGTTTTGTTTTGTTTTTTGAGATGGAGTCCCGCTCTGTCGCCCAGGCTGCAGTGCAATGGCGTGATCTCAGCTCACTGCAACCTCTGCCTCCCAGGTTCAAGTGATTCTCCTGCCTCAGCCTCCTGAGTAGCTGGGATTACAGGCACTCATCACCATGCCCGGCTAATGTTTGTATTTGTAGTAGAGACGGGGTTTCACCATGTTGGTCAGCCTGGTCTTGAACTCCCGACCTCAGGTGATTCACCCGCCTTGGCCTCCAAAGTCCTTGCATTACAGGCGTGAGCCACCAAACCCAGCCGGCTAATATGCAATTTAAGTCCAAATGCTAACAAACGATGGTGCTGCACTGGTGGCAGCCCTGAGCACACTGCTTCTGAATCTGGATGCCAAATTTCATTACCTAAGCCCCCTTCTCTCTTCCACTTACACCTTACCTCACTTCCAACTCAACCCCAATCCCCTCAGACCCAGGAGAACATACTAGTGTGATCCCTGCAAAGGATTGGTGCTCCGTTTGGAATATTAATCTGACCCACTGCTGCAACAAAGGTTTCTGGATTCAGGTTCGCAAACTCCCAAATACACCGAAACTTTCCCTAGTGCTCCCCAGGGCTACCTCGGCGGCTCACCTTGGCCTCCTTGTCCCGGCAAGCCCCAATGAGACGCTCCATCTTCTCCTTCAGCAGCTCCGCCGTTTTCTCAAACTGCTCCGAACGCCCCCGCATCTCGCTGGCCCGGCGCTCTTGCTCCGCTGCCCGAGCTGCCAGGTCCCCGCTCCGGCGCCGCTCCTCGGCCACCGCCTCCCGCAGCCGACCCATTTCCCGGCAGGCCGCGTTGTACTTTTCCAGCAGAGCCTTCAGCTCCTGGCCCCAAGCCTGGGCCTGAGCCACCAGCGAGCCCCGAGTTCTCTCGTGTTGCCGCAGGCTGGCCGCCTCCCGGGCGCGCAGCTCCGCCACCTCCTCCGTGGCTTGGTAGAGCAGCTGCTTGAGCTTTCCGATCTCCTGGCTCTTCCCGCTCATCGTGGCCTGAACCGCCCGCAGCTCTTCCTCCAGCTTCCCCAGGTCTTGCTCCAGAGCGGCCACTTGCGGGGATGCTGGGACCTTGAAGGAGGTGCCCGGCTCCCCGCATGGGGACAGCGACCCCCGCAACTGCCGGTTTTCCTCCCGCAGCCGAGCCAGCACCTGCTGGGCCTCCCGGTGCCGGTCCGCCAGGGTGCTGATGCAGGCCCGCAGCTCCTCCGGGGGCTCCGCCGCTTCGCTCCGTGCGCTCCTCTTACCCACTAGGTCTGCGGGCAGGCAGTCCCACAGCCCTCGGAGGCTGCTGCTCTGGGAGGCCAGGCGCCTCCGCAGCTCCTCTGTGGCCTCCTTCTCCAAGGCCAGCTCATCTGTCAGTAGCCCCACGCTCTGCTGCAACTTCTGCAGCTGGACCTGCGCCTCGGGCTTGGGCACAAACTCCCGCTGCAGCCGCTGGCTCAGCGACTGCAGCTCCCTCTGCAACCTCTGCCGCTCCCGCCCCAACTCCCCTAACTGCTCCAGTAAGTTACTGTTGCTCAGTTTCAGCGCTGACACTTCCTTCTCCAGCTGTCCCTTCGCCAGGCCTCCTAGGGCCTGTTCCCCTCCAGGGGCCCCTAGAGGATCTCCCCGAGCCCCAGGAACGCTTTTCTCCTTCTCTTCATCCTCTTTGATGCTCCCTGGGGCTGCCTTTGGTGCTCCCTCTCCGGACTCCTGGGCAGGAACCTCAGGCTTCACCTGCAGTCCTGCCTTTGCCCGGTCCAGCCTCGCCAGCACTCGCTCCAGTCGGGCCTCCATCTTCTCCCAGGCAGCTGCTGCGGCCTCAGCACGGGGAGTCCCCAGGGCTCCCTCCATGGCTGGTCTTGATAAAGCCGCCCGGGCAGCATCTTTTTCTCGCCACACCGCAGCAAGCTCCTCCCTTAGCTGTAGCAGAAGCTGGTTCATGGCTGCTGGGCCCGCTGGTTCAGCCACTGTGCCTCCTGGTTCAACTCCTCGAACCTGGGGCCTCTCCTTCTGGCCAGCAGGCGTCTGGTCAGCATGATCCGGGCCAAGGGTCTGTCCGCCATCTTTAGTCAATTGCTGTCCTGTGGCTTTCCTGATGGTCTCAGACCCTGGGCTCTGGGGTGGCCCCTGTTCTTCTGGTTGGGACCTTCCATGGACTTCATACTGGATCTCTCCTGGGGCCGAGTCCTCAGCCTTCTTGGGAGCTAAAACTGAATTTACTGTGGCTGCTGCCTGCTGTTGCTTCTTTAGCTCCTGTATACGCTCAGCCAGCAGGTCCAGAGGACGACCCTGCTCCATGCCATCCCCTCCAGGCCGGAGACTAGAGCCTTGCCCTCCTGAAGCTCTGGGCTCCCGGGACAGGAGGAGTCCGCGCTCCCGCGCCTGCCCTTGAATCTGGTTCTCAAGGCCCAGGTAGGCCGCAGCTTGAGTCTCGCACTCTTCTGTCTTTTGCACCAGCTCCTGCTCCAACTGAGAAGCTTTCCTGCGCTCCTCTTCAAACTTCCACCTCCACTCCTCCGAGCACGGGTCTTCATCCTGCTCTTCATCTTGCTCCTCCTTAGGCTCTGCTCTCCATGGAGTCTCAGGTGAAGAACCTGCCTGGGGCTCCGATGCAGAGGCCTATGTTGAAAACAGAATAGTAAGGCCGGGCGCGGGGGCTCACGCCTGTAATCCCAGCACTTTGGGAGGCCGAGGTGGGCGGATCACGACGTCAAGAGATCGAGACCAACCTGGCCAACATGGTAATACCCTGTCTCTACTAAAAATACAAAAAAATTAGCTGGGCATGGTGGTGCGCACCTGTAGTCCCAGCTACTCAGGAGGCTGAGGCAGGAGCATCACTTGAACCCCGGAAGTGGAGGTTGCAGTGAGCTGAGATCGTCACCAGCTTGGTGACGGAGCTTGCTCCATCTCAAAAAAAAAAGAAAGAAAAAAGAAAACACAATAGTAAATATAACGTGTGGCCACTAGGCAGCCCCAGGAGTGCCTTTCTTCTCTTAAACGTCTCACCACCTGAAGGACCGCTGCGAATAGTCACAGTGGGATAGCCTGGGGTGTGTCAAAAGCAAAGCGGGAAGCACTTAGGGTCTTACCTGGGATGCGAGATCTGGGTGCTGGACTAGCCCCTGACCTATAAGAAAAGATATGAGGAAAATGAGAGGGAAGACAGGTTCCACGTGCTTCTAGCCCACATTCTTATCTTCAGAATTTTTCTGAGAGGGGTGGCCTCTCTGTGACCAATCTCACCACATATCTTCCTGGTGCCAGAAGCCAATCTTGTTTAATGGATCCTTAACTATCCAGCAGCTTTGGTTTCCTGTCCCAGAAATGGGCCACCTCATTCATTTTGTTTATTTATTTATTTTTTTTTTAGTTTTTAAAGACGGGCTTTCACCATGTTGGCCAGGCTGGTCTTGAACTCCCGACCTCAGGTGATCCACCCGCCTTGGCCTCCAAAGTGCTCGGATTACAGGCATGAGCCACCACGCCCGGCCTCACTCATTTATTTATTGGTCACGGTGTCTGGCACGTTAATAAGCACTGCAACCTCAATGGTGAGCAAAACAGAAATGGCCTGTCACCTAAATCACACAGATAGATGTTCAATGACAACTCATAAATGCTAGAAACAACACTGGCCGGCGTTGTCCTCAATGAGAGATCAGGCTGCGTTAAATAATTTTTCGATCATACTTTTGGGAAGGGGATTTGAGGCCCTCTCACAGTAGCAGCCATAAATACGTAAACTCTTAACGCAGGTGACAATTATTTGCCAGATAGATTACTTCCATGGAAACAAATGGGACTCTAAGAAACTTCTCTGATTCTATGGCTATCAAGGAGAATCTGGAGGTTACAAAAAGGCCCTTACCGCCCCGCCGCCGGTTCAGGGCCTGCTGTAGCAACCTCTGTAGTGACTTGTCTTGTGTGTGCAGAGCATAGCGCAAAGCGTCGCGCCCCGTGCTGTCCACAGCCCCTGCGTCTGCTCCGTGGCTCAGGAGCAGTTCAGCCACCTCGGCACTGCCTTTCTCACAGGCCAGGATCAAAGCCGATCTGTGGGTTGAGACAAATCTGAGCACAGACTTTCCCCATGGAATCCAGAAGTCCTGGTTCCCGACACTCCACTCACAGGGTGAGCTCTCACTCAGTGGGGACGGAAGAACAACAGACCAACACTAGACCAGACTAGACTTTTCAAATGCTGTTCCTTAGAAATGCAGACACAGAAATCGGGAGGCAACTGAATGAGCTCCATTTTTTTTTTTAAGACTCAGCCACTCTCTTGTCCGCCAGGCTGAAGCACAATGGTTCGATCTCGGCTCACTGCAACCTCCACCTCCCAAGTTCAAGTGATTCTCCTGCCTCAGCCTCCCAAGTAGCTAGGATTACAAGCGCCTGCCAGCATGCCCAG
>CAUYLG010054568.1:0-56186 GCA_963573385.1 Cacajao melanocephalus | reverse complement strand
ACTAAAATACAAAAATTAGCTGGGCATGGTGGTACGTGCCTGTAGTCCCAGCCACTCAGGAGGCTGAGGCAGGAGAATTGCTTCAACTCAGGAGGCGGAGGTTACAGTGAGCTGAAATCATGCCACTGCACTACCCAGCCTGGTGCCTGGCGACACAGAGCGAGACTCCATCTCAAAAAAAAAAATTAGAAAGGTATGGTGGCATGAACCTGTAGTCCCAGGTATTCAAGAGGCTGAGAGGTGGGAGGATCACTTAAGCCTGGGAGGTCAACACTGCAGTGAGCCATGATCTCGCCACTACACTCCAGCCTGGGCAACAGAGACACTGCCTCACAAAAACAGAAAACAAAAAAAAGCCCTACAGATTCAAAATAAATAAATCAGGTCACTTAATGAATTTCACTTGAGGAAAATTTTTTATTATTCCAAACTTCATAATTTTTATTTTTTTTATTTTATACTTTTATATATATATATATATATATATATATATTTTTTTTTTTTTTTGAGACAGAGTCTCACTCTATTGCCCAGGCTGGAGTGCAATGGCGTGATTTTGGCTCACTGCAACCTCCACCTCCCAGGTTCAAGTAATTCTGCCTCAGCCTCCTGAGTAGCAAGGATTACAGGCACCCACCAACACGCCTGGCTAATTTTTTTTTTTTTTTATCTGAGATGAAGTCTTGCTCTGTCACCAGGCTGGAGTGCAGTGGCGCAATCTCAGCTCACTGCAATCTCCACCTCCCAGGTTCCAGCCATTCTCCTGCCTCAGCCTCCTGAGTAGCTGGGATAACAGGTACACACCACCACACCCAGCTAATTTTTGTATTTTTAGTAGAGTCAGGGTTACACCATGTTGGCCAGGCTGGTCTTGGACTCCTGAACTCGTGATCCGCCCGCCTCGGCCTCCCAAAGTGCTGGGATTACAGGCGGGCGCCACCACGCCCAGCCTAATTTTTGTACTTTAGTAGAGTTGAGGTTACACCATGCTGGCCAGGCTGGTCTTGGACTCCTGAACTCGTGATCCACCCGCCTTGGCCTCCTAAAGTTCTAGGATTACAGGCATGAGCCATCACACCCAGCCCAAAGGTTAATTTTTTTTTTTTTTTTTTTTTGAGAGTTAGTCTTGCTCTGTCTCCCAGGCTGGAGTGCAGTGGTGCAATCTCCACCTCCCAGGTTCAAGCAATTCTCTTGCCTCAGCCTCCTGAGTAGCTGAGATTACAGATGCCCAGCACCACACCTGGATAATTTTTGTACTTTTTTTTTTTTTTTTTTTTTTTTTTTTAGTAGAGACAGGGTTTCACCAAGTTGGCCAGGCTAGTCTTGAACTCCAGACCTCAGGTAATCCGCCCACTTGGGCCTCCCAAAGTGCTGGGATTAACAGGCGTGAGCCACCATGCCTGGCCTAAGATTAATTTTTTATAGAATTTTTAGAAAATGAGAGATGGAAGCTGAAGTAAAATCATTCAGCTTTGAAAGGTATGAGATATTTTAAAAATAAGTACATATTCAACCCTAAAATATTAGTCACAAAACATCACCTCACCAAAAAGTTTCAATATCAGAGCTTGCCTGTTGCAGTGGCCCACACCTATCTATAATCCCAGCATTTTGGGAGGCCGCGGCAGGCAATCACTTAAGCCTAGGAGTTTGAGACCAGCCTGAGCAACACAGTGCGACCTTCATCTCTACCAAAAAAAAAAAAAAAATTACCCAGGTATGGTGGTGTGTGCCTGTAGTCCTGGAGTTTAAGGCTGCAGTGATCTACGATCGCAGCACTACACTCCAGCCTGGGTGGGAGAGCAAGACCTTTCTCTAAAATAAAACATAAAATACAAGTGTTTAAAAAAAAATAGCAGAGCTTAGAAAAGTCACACAGTACTCACTCCTTTCATACGAAAAATGGCTCTATTATTTTTGTTCCTTCTAAATTACATTCACAAAAATCACTTCTGGCAAGGCAAATTATTACCACAGCTTACCTACATATTATTAACAATGAAAAATGACCATTTTAGCTAAAAAAAAAAAAGAAATGTATACACCTTTTTCTGATTAACAAAATGCAGTATGTGACTTACATTAAAACCTACATTTAAACCTAAGAGACTAACAGACCTAACGTTCACATATGAAATTATGTGCTAATACCTCAATATTGCAAACTCAAGACAGTAATTTGTACACTAGATTCAAGCATCTAGATTTACCATGTAAATGTCAAATGATACATCCACTGAGAAGCTTCTGAATCTCATTCATTCATTCGTTCAATTCAGAATCTATCACATTTTTAAGCAGCGTCCTCAACTAGGGGCAATTCTGCTCCCCAGGAGATTTTAACAATGTCTGGAGACATTTTTATTTGTAACAAGTAAGGAGCAAAAAGAGGGTGCTACTGGCATCTAGTGGGTAGAGTCCAGGGACGCTGCTAAACACCCTGCAACGCACAGGACAGCCCCGAATAACACAGAATTAGCCAGCCCAAAATGTCAATACCACCAAGGTTAAGCAACTATGATCTACAGAAAAAAAGTTTGGTTTTTTTTTTGTTTTGTTTAGAGACGGGGTTTCACCATGTTGGCCAGGATGGTCTCGATCTCTTGACCTCGTAATCCGCCCGCCTCAGCCTCCCAAAGTGCTGGGATTACAGGCATGAGCCACTGCGCCCGGCCCAGAAAAAAAGTTTTTAAACCCATCTGTCTAAAAAACAGTACTCACTTCACCTTTGTTTCCGATATTATTTGCTAATTCCTCTCTTTTCATACTAGTATTTGGCAATAAACTTGCCCTATTCCCGTTTTTTCAATCAGCTTCTAACTTCCAAACTTGTCCACAGAATCATCATCATCTGAGTTAGCCAGCTTCAAAATCCTGGTGTCATCTTTGAAGTATCCCTATTTTTAATAGTAACAGTAGTATTAGTAATGGCAACAGTTAGCACACATTTAAGTCACACTATGTGCCAGGCACTTTTATTTAATACTAGGTATTATTATTATTACTGAGACAGAGTTTTGCTCTTGTTGCCCAGTCTGGAGTGCAATGGCGTAATCTCGGCTCACCGCAACCTCCACCTCCGGAGTTCAAGTGATTCTCCTTCCTCAGCCTCCCCAGTAGCTAGGATTACAGGCATGTGCCAGCACGCCCAGCTAATTTTGTATTTTTAGTAGAGATGGGGTTTCTCCACGTTAGTCAGGCTGGTCCCAAACTACTGACCTCAGGTGATCTGCCCACCTCAGCCTCCCAAAGTGCTGGGATTACAGGCGTGAGCCACCGAGCCCGGCAATCCTAGGTATTACTATTATCACTGCTTTACAAAGGAAGAGTCTAAGGCACAGAAAAGTTAAATAACTTGCCCCAGGTCACAAAGTTCATAAGCAGCCAAGCAAGGTTTCAAATCCAGGAAAAATGAGTCAGAGCTCATTCCCTTAACAAATACTCCAAAGTGATCTCTCTTCTTTCATCATCTATCAAATCATAAAGCCCTATAAGTCCCAACGGGCAGGGACTCTGTTATGTTTACAGCAACATCCCCACAACCCAGTACGTAATAGGTGCTCAAAAAAAACCCTTGTTTGTTGAATGAATGAAAGGCCCCTTGAAATGACTCCTCCTATTTGCACTGCCACCACTCAAGGCCAGTTTTTACTGAAGAAACAGTGGAAATAGGAGGAGTAATTTCAAGAATTTAAATCGAGAACTTTGATTTAAAATAGCCAATCAAGTAAACGGATACAAATTTCTCTGCCAGATTTTTCTATGACCCAGTCCCATCCAGGCTATCAAAACTTTCTTTCTACTGTGTCTTAATTAGAATTATAAAATCTTAAACTCAAAAAAGTATCTTAGAGATCATCTAGGTCAATCTCCTCACTTTACAGATAAAGAAACCCAAAGATGGTGACTAAAATCACCCAGCCAGGTAGAGCCAGAAAGAGAACTGGACTCTTCCAATTTTTGCCACAGAATCTTTTTTTTTCCAACTCATAATGATGCTTCATTTCTGACAGATGTCTCCTCACTACCCCATCAACAAATTATGTCTATTCCCATTGTACCTGCTCAAGTTGTTTCTCCTGCCCAGCCTGTTCTCTTTTTCCCTTTCCATAGATCCAGATCCTCAAAATGTCTTCCTATTCCATTCTTCATGACTTCTTCTTTCTTGGAAAACCTTATATACTAAATAAGATAGCAGAGGAAGAGGTTCACCATTGTCTACTAGGCCAAGTTTAATGCATAGTAACACTCCCCACGAAGCGAAGCTTATTTGGATGATTTCTTCCCTGTAAACTATTAATCCATTCTTCCTTCTTATGCTCTAGGAAATTATTTTAATAAAGATTAACTCACCTATCATCTTCATATAGCGTTCACATATACCTGAAAGAGACACTCAAGCACATATTTAAAAGTAGATATGGCCAGGTGTGGTGGTTCATGCCTGTAATTCCAGCACTTTGGGAGGCCGACCAGAGTGGATCAGAAGGTCAGGCATTCAAGACCAGCCTGGCCAACATAGTGAAACCCCATCTCTACTAAAAATACAAAAAATTAGCCAGTGTGGTGGTGGACACCCGTAATCCCAGCTACTCAGAGGCTGAGGCAAGAGAATCGCTTGAATCTGGGAGGCAGAGGTTACACTGAGCCAAGTAACCTCGTGTCACTGCACTCCAGCCCGGGTCACAGTGTGAAACTCCATCTCAAAAAAAAAAAAAAAAAATAGTAGACATGTGAAATTCAATGGTCCAGAATCACCTGTATCTCTTCCATTAAGAAACAACTCAGCTTATTCACAAAGTCCAACTCGGAACTGACATAACACACCCAAACGGCCAGACATCTTTGGGTTTCCTCTCTTTCTTTGCACGATACCATCTATCACTACTTCTTCCAAAACTCCACCTCTAATCAATAGTTAGTTCAGGCTTCTTTTTCTTCCTCCACTTTCCTAAACTGTGTGGTACAGAACACTCTCTTTCATCCTTTGTTTTCTATATGCATCTCCAGTGAAACTCCAGTTTGCCACCTCTCACCCACTTTCAACTATCCAGTCCTTTCTATAGAATTAACATCCGTATCTTCCATCCCTGTCTGGACTTAGGGTATCTTAACACCTTTGAGACTGATTTTGTTTTTTTCCCTTCTCTATTCTTCCTTCATCTAGAAAAGCGGTCTCAAAAGTAGCATGAGCAGACCTCTGAGAAAGTGCAAAAGGATCCACTGAGCTGCAGGAAAAAAAAGTTAGAACGCTAATTATATTTATTTTTTCATCTTGTTTCTTAAATTCTATTTCTGTGTATGTTTACAAACTGCTCAACACAATACAGTAGTACATGTATATAATGAATATAAATTATTAAAACGTCTAATTTATGTATATAATTCTTACCCATAAGCATGTTTAACAAGAGTTTGGGCCAGACGCGATGGCTCACGCCTCTAATCCCAGCACTTTGGGAGGCTGAGGTAGGCGGATCACCTGAGGTCAGGAGTTTGAGACCAGCCTGGCCAACACGGCGAAACCCCGTCTCTACTGAATATACAAAAATGAGCCATGCATGGTGGTGTGCGCCTGCATTCCCAGCTACCACGGAGGCTGAGGCAGGAGAATCACTTCAACTCTGGAGGCAAAGGTTGCAGTGAGCCGAGATCTCACCATTGCACTCCATCCTGGGAACCAAAGTAAGACTCTGCCCCACCTCACCCTACCCCCAAAAAAAGAGTTTGGAGGCAACTATTCTAAAAATACATCAAAAATGAAACCAAAATAATAGGTTTCAGACTACATGGAGCATACATACATGTATGCATGTATATGCGCACGCGGGCACATGCACGCGCACATACAGTACAAAGGAAAACTTGTTCATATCCTGACTGAAGTACTAACCATGCCCACCAACCTCTAGCCCCTGCCAGCAATCTCAGAATTGTGTGTCCGACTCAAAAGCATAAGAGAGGCTTTGGCAAAACCTTTCGTTTCTAGTGAAAACGAAATACAAAACAAAACAAACCACAAAAGCATGTCAAAAGTGATGAGATGCTATCTTCATCTTTCCTACAGAAAGGCATTTCAGGGCACTGTCCACAGTTCACTATCCTGACACTGCTCATCACCTGACTTAAACATATACCTTACACGCCACAATCTCCTGAAATTCAGTTCCTATTTCCCAATCCTTTAGGATACAACTCATGTCCTCCTCACTAACAACCGGTTTAGGCTCCCACCTCTGGGATTGGGCTCACACCGCCCTTCATCCTTCCTTCCCCTGAAGCTGCCATTCACTCTCCTCCGGCCGCACAGTCCCGTCTCAGAGTAGAGCACAGACCATCCAGGGTCCCCAAGCCCACTTCTCTTTCCTTCTCCGCCCCCGGGAGCTGCCAGCCAGGCTGAAGACGCGAGGGGGGAGGGGTGTGACTCGCCTCCCAGGACTGGACCAGATGGCAGCGGATTCCGCCCCCACTCTCAGGCACCCTCCACCCCCCGACCCCCAGGGCAGCCCGTCCGCCACCCACCCTGCCCAGACCCCACCCCCGGCCTCCCGCTCGCCCTCACGCCGGCTCCCGGACACACTCACCATGCTGGGTGAAGATATTGAAGCCGGTCTCTGTGGTGCGCCCCGCCGGGTCCCGCCTGCGGCTGGAAGGCCTGGCTGCACTGCTGCCCCGGAACCCGCGGGGCTGAGGCTGCTGGAGCCCGGGAGCCTCCCCGACGCGGCCCACCTGCTGCCCCATCCCTGCGCTCGCGTACTCCCGCGCCCCAGACGACCCCTGGTCACATTCCTCCTCGGCTCCGGCCTCGGGCTCCTGGCGCTGCTCCGGCCTCTCCCTTCCAGCCCAGGCCCTGGCCGTGAGCAGCTGGGCCGCCGGCGGCTCGGCACCAGGACTCTTCACTGCAGCAGCCGCGCTGCCTCCAGGAGACTCACAGATTCTCCTTTTCCCTCCTCCTCCCGCCGCTCCGCGCCCCCAGCGCCGCCGCCGCCATCTTTAAACCACCGAGCGCTGGGAAAGCGTGGGACAGAGCGTCTCCCGCCCCCCGCCCGCCAGTCACCTCCGCCGCTGGGAAGGAGGGCTTCCCGGCTGCCGCCCCGCGCCGCCCCGCCCCGCCCCGCCGCACCCCCGCCCCCTCCTCTTCGCAGGGTGGGTCCCCCACTGCCCACCTCATTTGCCGGCCACCTCTGCTTCAGGTCTTTCGTCCTCCGCGTCCCGTAGCCGCACCTCTGCATCCCACCCCTCAATCCGCCTTAGCCGACCCCCTCCCGCGTTCCGCTCCGCACGCTACCGCCTTTGGGGTTGGTCGGTCTCCGGCCTTCCCCGTCCCACCTCCACCTGTCAAATCAATGAGTCGAGGGCTGAGTGCCCCCGCGTGCGCAGCTCAGGTGCAGGCACAGTTGGGGCAGAGAAGCACGAGGCATTTATTTGGTCCTTCCCATCCAGTTGAGGATCTCTAAAACGCCCAGGGGGATCCCTTTTAAACACCGTTGTCAGCAGCAGGCCTACCGTCAAAATTAAAATGGTATAAAATTCACAAGAAGAGAGTAAAATGCTACCTTATTTGATTTTAATTTTTGGAAATTATTTCATGATGTTAAATCGCATTCGCCTGATTGTGTGTCTCCTACAGTCTCATTGGGGACGTAATTGTGGCCCCATTCCTCATATTATATTACCATGAATTCCTCTTGAACTCCTTTACCATCTCACCACATGTGTGCTTCTGTTTCCCTTACAATGCCTGACAGTAAAGTTAA
Organism: Cacajao melanocephalus; assembly: GCA_963573385.1. Classification (NCBI taxonomy): domain Eukaryota; kingdom Metazoa; phylum Chordata; class Mammalia; order Primates; family Pitheciidae; genus Cacajao; species Cacajao melanocephalus. The sequence continues at coordinate 48,429 of CAUYLG010054568.1, read as the reverse complement.
TCATCCCACTGGCATGCTTTATACACTGTGCACGTGGTCAAGTCTTCTTTTGATGACAAAGGAGAAAAAAATGTGTATCTTTGACCCTGTTTCTGGGTCAGAACTTATTTACCTTATGCTGTCTAAAGAGAGTAAATAAGGCAGAATTGTTTTATGCATACATATATACTACTGTATACCATTGACTCGCCATCCCACTCTCCCACTGTGCTTTCTTGCATCTCTCTCTCTCTCTCCCCACACCGTTTTTTTTTTTTTTTTAGTACAGACTCTCGCTCTGTCGCCGGCGCTATCTCGGCGCACTGCAACCTCCGCCTCCCAGGTTCAAGCCATTCTCCTGCCTCAGCCTCCTGAGTAGCTGGGATTACAGGCGTGCACCATCACGCCTGGCTAATTTTGTATTTTTTAGTAGAGACGGGGTTTCACTGTGTTAGCCAGGATGGTCTCGATGTCCTGACCTCGTGATCTGCCCGCCTCGGCCTCGCAAAGTGCTGGGATTACAGGCGTGAGCCACGGCGTCCAGCCACTTTCTTGCATATTAATGTTAATTCCATTTATTTTTAATTCTCAAAAAGCTTGATTATTCTCCTGTTATTCTTTTGGCTTCCCAATTTGCTTTGTAAAAAGTATTGGCTAACGGAGGTACCATACTGAAATTTTGCTTAAATTAGACAGGACGGGAGACACTGCAAACAAGGAACAAAGCAATCACTGGGGAGGTAGGGTTGGGAGAAGAGGTGGTTGTAGCTCTCCTTTGCATATCTTTCCTGAACCAATTTGACCTTAGATGAACCATCCACTGACGTAGATATCCTCTATTATAAAAGCACTATGAAATTATTCCATTGCCATCCAGGGTGTGGCCAGAAATAACTGAAATTACCTCCAAAATGGGAACGGAAACGCTATGTGTAAACACTGGATAAAATATGAAATTTCCATTTTGATTAAAGTTTTCCTGCGTTTAAAATACCTTTTTTTCTTGTAATTCCCAGTGTTTGCAACTACTGAAAAAAATTCATTCACAAAGGATAAAAATGGCACAGAGCCAGAATTTAGTTTATTGTTTGATTTTTATTATGGGAGAAAATTTTAATTTGGAAATAATGGTTTGGTCTCTCTAATTCATGCATGCTGTATAAAAATAGATGAATATATGGATTGAGCATCTCAAATCTGAAAATCCAAAATCCAAAATGCTGCAAAATTCGAAATTTTTTGAGCACCAACATGACGCCCGAGGTGGAACATTTCACATGTAAGTACTTAACATACACAAAATTTTTAAATTATTGTATTAAATTACATTCAAGCTATGTGTGTAAAGGTGTATATGAAACATAAATAAATAAATAAAAAGATGCCACATCTACCACCTCAAGTTGTGAATTAAAGGAGAAAAAAAATTAAAAAGAAAAAAAAGAAAAACAAAAAGAGAAAAAAAAAGAAACAAATGAATTTTGTGTTTAGATGTGGGTCTCATCCCCAAGATATGTCATTATGTGTATGTAAATATTCCCAAATCTGAAACACCTGTGGTCTGAACATTTCTGATAAGGGATGCTCAGCCTGTAGTAGAGTGCAGGGACTCTGAAGCCAGACTGCTTGGGTTCATAACTTGGCCCTGATACTCATAAACTATTTGATCTGGGCAAAGTACATAACCTTTTTGTGTCTCAGTACATTATCTGTAAACTGATAATGATAACAAATAGCATCTACCTTACAGGAATGTTGTGAAAATTAGTAAAATATATATATACGTATATACTTAAGACCGTATTTGGCATATAACTGGTGTTATATATGTATATAGCGTTAATACAAAAAACATAATGTTTTTAGGTTTTACAAGCCTAACTTTTTCAAAGAATACATATATATACTTAGATCATGGGATAAATTATAAAGTATTTAGGTAAGCCCCCCTCTACCTGTCACCCTTCATATAACTAAAAACAAAAATGCCAGCCAACCAATAAAAATATGTAGAATCATATAATCCCTTTATTCGTCATACCTGCCTGGTTAACACCAGCTAAGTGTATGTGAACTATTACATAATACCTTTGTTTTACATATGAAGATTTCCTCTACCATTGATTCTTAAGATCCTATATAGACTAAAGCAAATATCATGTAAGTGGAGACTTCGTTTACTTGCATTATCTTGTCAATGTTTTCTACTCTTTCATTTTCAAAGTGAAAAAATAACTTTCAGACTAGGGGAAGTGGGGAAATAGACTAGAGAGACTTAGTTAATTAGGTGCAGGAAACTATTTTACCTCATTATAACCAAGCCAAAGTAACTTGCCTGAGAATTACCCGAGGTTCATCACCATTAGCAGCAGTTACTGTCATGAATCAAACATCTAAAATAATCCTAAATTGTTCTGTTTCATACTGAATTGAGGGTAGCTGAGAGCTCCAGGCAGGGGTAGAAAAATCAGGGAAAGAAAGTAGCAGGGATGGTGCACACAGCACAGGGACAACCTTAGGTGAGCAATGGCCAGGAGCTGACATAAAAGACCAGACACATCACCAACAGCAACAAGGCATGCTGAAGACACAGATACTCTTCATCCTCATCAACCATATTATAGGAGCAATACCACTCTTTACAGAAGGAAGGAGCTTGTGAGTAATCACTGACTTCACCTGTCTGCATTTCTAGGCTACTGCCATATTTTTTACAGTTTTTACAGTACCCCTCATATCTACCTTTTCTCTTCATCTGTATGAACAGCATTATATAAGACACAGTGTTAGCTTAGGCTCAGGTCATCTCTGTGCTGGTTTCTTCTGCTACTAGCCGTTTCTTCCTAGAAATTCCTCATCTTTGGCACCAAACAACTCACTCTACAGAAACCACTTCCTCATTGCTTTGACCACACTCTCCCTCTCCTTCATTATGTACAAAGTCTAAGTCTAAAATTTTCACCTAATGGGCCGGGCGTGGTGGCTCACGTCTGTAATCCCAGCACTTTGGGAGGCCAAGGTGGGCGGATCGCTTGAAGTCAGGAGTTCAAGACCAGCCATGGTGAAACCCCATCTCTACTAAAAATGCAAAAACTAGCCAGGCGTGGTGGCGCACACCTGTAATCCCAGCTATTCGGGAGACCGAGGCAGGAGAATCACTTGAGCCTGGGAGGCGGAAGTTGCAGTGAGCTGAGACTGTGCCACTGCACCCCAGCCTGGATGACAGAGTGAGTCTGTCTCAAAAAAGAAAATAAAATAAACATTCACCTAATGTTTCAAAGTTATTTTCCAGGATAGCCTGGATTATAATTGCCTAATGTTCTTCAATCTCCTGTTCCTCCAACTTCCACCCTTTCTATTGCAGGCATACATGCTTTATCCAATTAGCCTATTTCTGAGATATATCCCGTTTAGCTATGACTTTTGCAATAATTCTCCCTAATATAAGTCTTGGGTGACTCCCCTTACAGGATTCTACTGTCCCCTTCAGGATTCTATTCAGATCCTGCCTCCTTGATAAGAGAACCTCAGACTTATCAATACAGACCTAACAGTTTCTTTGGACTCGACTCAGTACAGACCTCAAACAACCACAGCTGGTGATAATTCTTTCATTATAAAATTACTTACCTTCCTCTACATCCCTCAAATATGTTTTGTTTTGACACATGACTCAGTGTCATAGAGTTGGGAAGAGACTTAGAGGTCATCTAAGCTAATCTCCTGGAATCCACTCTTCAGTAATTCCAGTGAGGGTATCCATTTCTTTCGAAGGGTTCTAATTATTAAAACATTCCTCCTAAAGATAAACCGAAAAATGTTCCTCTGAAACTTCCACCTCTTTCACCCCAGTTCTAATTCTACCGTGTAGCTAAACAGAACAAATCTACTCTTTATTCTATATGAAGTCCTTCGCATATTTGAAAGCTATCATGTTTCCCCAAATCTTTCATTTTACTGCATATGTGCATATGGTTGTATAGTTATGTTCATCTATCTATATTTATCTACATGGGCTGAAAATGTTTACGTAGATAAATTGAGAGAAAAAAATTATATTGTAATTTTATGTATAGCAGTTTTCTTTCTTTTCTTTTTTCTTTGAGATGGAGTCTCACTCTATCACCCAGGCTGGAGTGCAGTGGCACAATCTCAGCTCACTGCAACCTCCACCTCCCGGGTTCAACCGATTCTCTTGCTTGGCCTCTTGAGTAGCTGGGATTACAGGCACACGCCACCACACCTGGCTAATTTTTGTATTTTTTAGTACAGACAGGTTTCACCATATTAGCCATGCTGGTCTCGAACTCCTGACCTCGTGATCTGCCCACCTCGGCCTCTCACTGTACAGAATTACAGGTGTAGCCAGCATTTTTCTTAAACTGTTTATGTATGCAGTTCTTTGGACTTTGTTTACGCGATTTGTCTCTGCTTTGTTGTGTTAAATCTTTAAAGACCTATAGAGTGCCAAGTACATTTCCATTTACAGATTGACACTTTAAAAGTCTTTTTGGTTGAGATAATGTGGAGGAGGAGGAGTTAGAAGATTCTTATCTGGCTGGCACAGAATTAGTCTTTGAAAGTAGGGAGACAGATTAAACGACCTCTTGTTCCCAATCATACACCAGAGAGTGTATCATTCAATATTTCTTTGATTTATAAAAACTTATAAATTATTAAGGGACTATTTCAAACAATTGGCCAAGTGCTGTATAAATGTTACCAGTAGCAATAATATCTATTCATTTAAAATTAATAAATCAGTACTCATTTCCCTTTCAAAGGTAATAATGAAATAGCTGACTAAACAATCTATTTAACATGTAGCCTATCACTAACTGTAGTGTAGTGGGCCTGGGCCTAGTGTATTATTTATGTGAAATGGGTTGTTTCAATTGCCTATTGCCGCATAACAAAACACCCCACAAAACCTAGTGGCTTAAAACAGCAGTGATTTATTACTTCTTGCAATTCTATGGATTGGCTGGACAGTTCTGCTGATCTCACCTTGGTTCATGTTACAGCATTGGCTGAGCTAGCAGGTACATGATGACGGGATGCATACGTCTGGCCGTGGGTGCTGCTGCCAGCTGGAGTGCCTCAGTTTTCCTCCATAAGACCCTTATGATCTGAATTGTGTCCCCCAACACGGAATTTAAACACTGAAGTCCTAACCTGCAGTACTTCAGAATGTGACTGTATTTGGGGATAGGGTCTTTAAAGAAGTGACCAAGTTAAAATGAGTCCATTAGGGTGCTCCCTAATTCAACAGGATTGGTGTCATAAGAAGTGGAAATCTGGATACAGACACACACAGAGGGAAGACCTTGTGAAGACACAGGGAGCAGGTAGCCATCTACAAACCCAGGAGAGGTCCAAGGAGAAACCAACCTTGATCTTGGACTTCCAGCTTCCAGAACTGTGACAAAATAAGTTTCTGTTGTTTAAGTCACCCAGTCTATGTTACTTTGTTACGGCAGCCCTAGCAAATTACTACAACCAAATTATCAGAAGATAGAAAATTGAGATTTCTAATGTTCTATTTTATTTTATTATTTTGTGAGCCAAAGATGGATTTCTTCATTTCTTGCATTTGAAGGACTCTTCGATGACATCTTGGCCTGAGACTCCTTTCCTAGTCCTTAACTACAACACAACTGCAACCACCACTTTACAGGCTTTCCCCTCTGTCAGTTTTACAGAGGCCGACTCATTCCCCTAGTTTCTTGTTGTCATCAACCTTAATTAGGTTGATTTGGTGTTCAGCACAGAGGGCCTCCACCAACTTGACATACATAGGCTCATCACAGTTGGACGCAAGTGCACAAAGATGGGCTTGGCGCTTGTCTAAGGCTTTGGCAGCCTCGGGAATTCCACGTGCTAGGCCATCGTGGATGCGGGCGGTCTTCAGCACCTCTTGTAAAGCAGTGTTAACGTCCATAACACCTCCAGCAGCAATGCCTTCCTCGGCCACGGTGGCAGGTACGTGTGAAGCTGAATCTTGAACCTGCCCAAGCCTCCGCCTCCGCACGACTCGGCGGCGGCAGGGAAAGAGTATTTAATTATTATTATTTGAGACGGGGTCTTGCTCTGTGGTGCGGCTGGAGCACAGTGGCACCATATCAGCTCACTGAAACCTTCGCCTCCCAGGTTCTAGTGATTCTCCTGCCTTAGCCTCCTGAGTAGCTGGGATTGCAGGTGCCAACCGCTACGCCATGCTAATTTGTTTGTATTTTTAGTAGAGATGGTGTTTCACCATGTGGGCCAGGCTGGTCTCAAACTCCTGGCCTCAAGTGATTCCCCTGCCTCTGCCTCCCAAAGTGCTGGGATTAAAGGCACAAGCCACCGTGCCCAGCATATTTGATTCCTATTTAATGAGCACTTTGTGTATACCAGGCGCTATGCTAGTTACTGGGGATACACTGGTGAATAAGACCAACTGCTTCTCCTCTAGTGAGGAATCAGCCATCAAACAAGTAATTACAAAAACGTGTAATAAGTGTTGATGATGGTGGGGGGGGTGGAAAAAGGGGTTGCTATGGAAACACATAACCATTTGAAGGTGAGGTAATTGAGGAGATATGGAACTTCTCCCAGGGGCAGGCAAAGGAGAAGAGGTAAGTTAAGAGACAAGGAGGACTTAGCTCAGCAAAATGGGAAGAGTACTGCATTTAGGGAACATTGAGAAACAAATTTAGCTTGCCCTTTTTTGCAGAAAGCAGAGTCACAAGAGACTCACTTATGAAGTGGAGAGGAAACAAGGGTCTTGAGGAAGGTCTGGAAAACCCTCTCAAAGGAGAACACAGGAAATTGTCTTTGCAGCTTCTTCACCTGCTCTTGGCAGCTTTCTAGATAGCTCAATGCAAAGTTTGGTGGTTCCTGAAGCCACTAAACTAGTCGCTTATTCACTGAAGGAAGGCACTTGTATTCACAGTAAAGATGGCACTTCTGCAGGGTTCAACTTTTTTTTTAAGTCTTCGCAAATTGCTAAAAGCCTTCTCTAATTGTGAGAATGTTTATTACATACCACTTCAAAATATGAACATGCTGAGAAAAGTCCAAATGACACCATTTGTCCTCCTGACACCATTCTCCAATTTACCAATTATGTGTAAGTAATTCGCATTAAGCGAACATGGTTGCACCAGAGCATTTGTATTGATTGTATTGGTTGCATTGTGATTATACCAGATAATCAACTCAAATTACCTTATGCAAAAATGTTTTATAAACATGATTTCATCAAATTGCAGATGTCTTGAATTCTAATGTGACCCATTTAGATGGGTTGAATTGTGTCCCCTAAAAAGCTATGTTGAAGCCCTAACTCCTAGTACCACAGAAAGTGAATTTCTTTGGAAACAGGGTCCTTACAGAAGTAATCAATGAGATCATCCAGTATAACTGGTGCCCTTATAAAACGAAGAAGTTTGGACACAGACATGAATAGGGCTTCTGGGGTAATGGTAATGTTCTGCTTTCAGATGCTGAGGACATGGAGTGTTTACCTTGCGAAGTCTGTCAAGCAGTAAACTTATGAGAGATTTTATGTGATTTAGATATTTGTGTGTATGCATGCATATATATACAGTTGTGCCTCTGTATACATGAGGGATTGGTTCTAGGACCCCCTACAAATACCAAAATTCGTGCATACTCAAGTTGCCCAGTGTGCCCTGCAGAACCTTCCTGTACAAAAAGTTGACTTGTGTTTGTGCACATTTCACATTGCTGGAATCCACCTTTGATTTTAAAAATCTGCATATAACTACACCCTTGTAGTTCAAACCCGTGTTGTTCAGCTGTCGACTGTACACACATACAAAGTTTTCTGTTTAAATTATTTTTAATTAGAACATCATAATTGTACCTATTTAGTGGGTAAGCATATGCACTTTTCTGTATGAACACTATACTTCAATAAAAAGATGGGGCGGGGGAGGGGTACTGGCTTTCAAGTGAGAGGAAACAACCCTAAGCAGGGGCACAGAAGCTTGATGAGCTTATCCAGGAACATCTCATCAAATGGGAAGAGGAGAGAAACTGGGGGTGGCAGAGGGCAGAGGAAATGTATTAAGTAGTGGGAGTTAAGATTGGCCTGGGTCCTTTCTGTTTCTAAGAATCTATGCTTTTGTCATAGCCCAAGGCCGTATAGCTAGTTAATTATTTTAAAAAGTTAAAGGCCAGCCGAGTGGCTCACGCCTTTAATCCCAGCACTTTGGGAGGCTGAGGCTGGTGGATCACTTGAGTTCAGGAGTTCAAGACCAGCCTGACCAACAAAAAAAAGTTAAAACCCTGTGGTAGGTTGAAAACATGGCCATAATATTTCGCTGGGCTTTTATTTTATTTATTTATTATTATTTTTTAATAGAGTTGGGGTTTCACCATGTTGGTCAAGCTGGTCTCAAACTCCCGACCTGCCTGCCTTGGGCTCCCAAAGTGCTGGGATTACAGGCGTGAACCACTGAGCCCGGACTTTTTTTTTTTTTTGAGAAAGAGTCTCCGGGGCTGGAGTGCAGTAGCACGATCTGGGCTCACTGCAGCCTCCGCCTCCTGGGTTCAAGCAATTCTCCTGCCTCAGCCTCCTGAGTAGCTGAGATTACAGGCACCCACCAGTAGGCCCAGCTAATTTTTTGTATTTTCAGTACAGACAGGGTTTCACCATGTTGCCCAGGATGGCAGGCTGGTCTCAAACTCCTGACCTTGTGATGTGATTCACCCACCTTGGCCTCCCAAAGTGCTGGCATTACAGGCATGAGCCACCTTGCCTGGCTTTTTTTTTTTTTTCTTGAGTCAGAGTCTCCCAGGCTGTAGTGCAGTGGCACGATCTGGGCTCACTGCAACCTCTGCCTCCTGGGTTCAAGCAATTCTCCTCCTCAGCCTCCTGAGTAACTGGGATTACAGGCACCCACCACTACACCCAGCTAATTTTTTGTATTTTCAGTAGAGACAGGGTTTCACCATGTTGGCCAGGCTGGCAGGCTGGTCTCAAACTCCTGACCTCGTGACTCACCTGCCTCGGCCTCCCAAAGTGCTGGGATTACAGGCGTGAGCCACTGCACCCAGCCTTGCTGGTCTTTGTATCAAGACGTAAAATCTATTTCCCTGCCCTTTAAATCTGTACTGGCTTTGTGACTTGCTTTGACTAACAATATGGTGGAAGTAAGGTTGTAAGAGTTTTGTAGCTGAGAACTCGGGAGGCCTTGCAGCGTTTGCTCTTGTCTTCTCAGCATCTGGGACCACTGTGCTATGAGGAAACTTGGTGTCGTGGGTGGGCTAAATTGTGCCTCCCACAAAATTCATATGTTGAAGTCCTAACCCCTAATACTTCACAATGTGACGGTATTTGGAAATAGAGTTCTTACGAAGTAATCAAGTTAAAATGAGGTCATTTAGGTGGATCTCCTCAAATTTTTCTTTTCCGTTTATTATTATTTTTTTAATCTGCGAAGACACTGAAATGTGTTCAGGAAATTTTTTTCTTTTGAAGATGGTGTTTCACTCTGTCACCCAGGCTGGAGTGTAGTGACACAGTCATAGTCCATTGTAGCCTGGACTTCTAGGCTCAAGTGAGCTCTGTCACCCAGGTTGGGGTGCAGTGGTGTGATCATAGCTCACTGCAGCCTTGACCTCCTAGGCTCAAGGAATTCCTTCTGCCTTAGCCTCCCAACTAGCTGGGACCACAGCTGTATACTAACATGCTCAGAAAAACTTTTTTTTTTTTTTTGAGACAGAGTTTCAGTCTGTTGCCCAGGCTGGAGTGCAGCGGCACAATCTCGGCTCATGGAAACCTCTGCTTCCCATGTTCAAGTGATTCTCCTGCCTCAGCCTTTTGAGTAGCTGGAATTACAGGTGCGTACCACCATGCCCAGCTAATTTTTGTGTTTTTAGTAGAGACGGGGTTTCACCATGTTGGCCAGGCTGATCTTTAACTTCTGACCTCAAGGTGATCCTCCCACCTTAGCCTCCCAAAGTGCTGGGATTACAGGTGTGAGCCACTGCACCCGGTAAATTCTTTTTTTTTGGAGACGGAGTCTTGCACTGTTGCCCAGGCTGGAGTATAGTGGTATGATCTCGGCTCACTACAATCTCTGCCTCCTAGGTTCAAGCAATTCCCCTGCCTCAGCCTCCTGAGTAGCTGGGACTATAGGCATGTGCCACCACACCCAGCTAATTTTTTTGTATTTTTAGTAGAGACGGTGGGGGGGCGGGGGGGCGGGTTTCACCATGTTGGCCAGGATGGTCTTGATCTCCTGACTTCGTGATCCACCCACCTCGGCCTCCCAAAGTGCTGAGATTACAGGCGTGAGCCACCGCACCCGGCCCGGTCAATTTTTAAACTTTTTTTAGTGACAGGGTCTCCTTATGTTGCCCAGGCTGAATGTTTGTGCACTGGGGATTGAAACCTAATCCCCAGTGCAATAGTATTAAAAGGGGGTGCTTTTAGGGGTTGATTAGGTCGTGAAGACTAGCTCTTATTAATGTGATTAACACTCTTATAAAAGTGTCTGAATAAGCTGCTGGACTCTTCTGTGATGTGAGGACACAGCAAGAAGATGCCATCTATGAAGCCAAGAATAAGCCCTCATCTGACACTAAATGTGCTGGCCCCATGATCTTGGACTTCCTAGCCTCCAGAGCTTTGAGCAATAAAACTTGTTGTTTATTTGTTTCTTTTTATTTTTTTGAGACAGAGTTTTACTCTGTTGCCCAGGATGGAGTGCAGTGGTGCGATCTCGGCTCACTGCCACCTCTGCCTCCCAGGTTCAAGCAATTCTCCTGCCTCCACCTCCGAAATCGCTGGGACTACAAGGTGTCTGCCTACACCTGACTAAATTTTGTATTTTTAGTAGAAATGGGGTTGGCCAGGCTGGTCTCGAATCCCTAACCTCAAGTGATTCACCCACCTTGGCCTCCCAAAGTGCTAGGATTACAGGCATGAGCCCTGCACCCAGCCCTGCAGTTTATAAATTACCCAGTCTAAGGTATCTTTTCATAGCAGCTCAAACAGACTAAGAAAATAATAAAAGTTTCTGGTGAGTTTTCAGTTTTCTTAACAACATGCAGAAACACTTAATGAGGCTTTTGACGGAAATGGAAGAAGATAGCCTCTTTAGACGTGTGCCTATAAGATGACTATCATTGAATCCTGCCACAGAAAAGTTGTTAAAATGTTGATCTGCCATAACATCATATTTTCAAAGTATAAGATGAGAAGAATGTTCGTTCCTGATTTGCAAATTATACTGAAGATGAGAATAGAGAAAAGGATCACAGTAAAACAAAAAAATTAATGTACCGTTTCTTCAAAACTATGTGATGATCTTTAAAGAGGCCATAAGTAACTTTAAAGGGGAGAGGGGAATGAACAGAACACTCCGAGTTGCCCACTGTTACATGTAGGTTGCAACAAAAACCACAGTGGAAAAAAATGACTCATTTTTTTTTGGAAATAAGCCTGCTTCAGAACTTAGAAAAAGAAAAAAGTGTCACCGGAAAAAGACAGCCAAATTAAACAAGACTTTCAGTTTCAGTACGAAACCTGTAATTTGGGCTGCGTGCAGTAGCTCACGCCTGTAATTCCAGCACTTTGAGAGGCTGAGGTGGGCAGATTACTTGAGCCCAGGAGTTCAAGACTAGCCTGGGGAACATGTTGAAACCCTATCTCCACAAAAAAGACAAAAAATTAGCCAACTGTGGTGGTATGTGCCCGTAGTCCCAGCTACCTGGGAGGCTGAGGCAAGAGGATCATGTGAGCCCAGGAGGTTGAGGCTGCAGTGAGCTGTGATTGGGTCACTGCACTCCAGCCTGGGTGACAGAGTAAGAACTTATCTCATAAAATAAAATAAAATAAAATAAAACAAAACTGTAACTTACTTGCAATTCAACTTCAATTTCATGGGTTCAGATTACCTTTGTACTTTAAAATCATTTCCCCTGAGAAAGAGAGGAATAACTTATGATGACATTCAGTGTGGTTCAGAGTGTATAGTCTGTTTCTCTTTTCCTTGAATCTAGTCTGGTCCTGTGGTTTGCTTTGACCAATAAATATGGCAGAATTGACTGATTTTGGAGGCTACGTCCTAAAACACCTTTTTCATCTTCTATCTTCAACACCTCTAAGACTCCCACTTGAAATATAGCTGAAAACTCAAAATAAGAGTCACCTGTAAAATTTAGGAAGAGAATATTGACCATCAGTTTCATAATTATTTCCTGAGTTAATACAATTGGTATACTAATCTAAGTTAATATATAGGAATCTCTTATACAGGAATATATTATAGAAATGGAAGAAACTGATGAAGAAATAGGTAATCCTAAGACATTAGGCAAGTTAGGCAGTAGGAAAAGAGGGTCTATGGAATGCTAATAATAAACTTTAGTTTCTTGATACAATCACCATTTAAAAATTAGAAGCGTTAAAATAATTTCTGAACCCATAATTGGTATAAATTTTTCTTTTATCTCTTTTTTTAGGAGGGGAAAGACAGAGTCTCACTGTGTTTCCATGGTGGAGTGCAGTGGCACAATCTCACCTCACTGCAACCTGCTCCTCCTGGGTTCAAGCAATTCTCCTGACTCCCGAGGAGTTGGGATTACAGCATGTGCCACTACGCCCAGCTAATTTTTGTATTTTTAGTAGAGATGGGTTTTTTCCAAGTGATCCGCTTGCCTCAGCCTCCCAAAGTGCTGGGATTACAGAGGCGAGCCACCATGCCTAGCCCCCAAATTGTCTTTACAGCTCTTCTCCCCGCTCATCACATTTATAAGTTCTTCTGCACCCTTAAGGTACTTCTACTGTGCCTGGAAAATAAACGTAACCTCGTTAGGTCTGTAGCTATACTTTAATATTTATTCTAGTTAGACTAATTGGATTTGTGATTTATGATTTATGACTGGATCTGTGGAGAAAACCATTTGGAAAGCATTCCTGGAAAGGCTACACATCACAATTAGCCTCTAGATGTCCTCCTTGGATAGAGGAAACCCGTAGCTAGTAGCTAACAAGGACTTTTTCAGAGCAGTCGCTATTGAGCAGATGCATGTTTCCCTAGTTGACATAGATCAAAGAGTTTAATAAATGTTTCAGAATTCCAAACTGAATACAAATAAACTCAATTTATATGGTTCTCCAAACATTTGGCATACCTGAACAAGGTTGTAAGCTGGAAGAATATGAGGATAAAAAATGAAGTTGACAGTTCTGTAATCCCAGCACTTTGGGAGGCCAAGGCAGGCAGATCACTTGAGGTCAGAAGTTCAAGGCCACAGTGTTCAACAGCAAGTTTCCAAGATGCCGCCCAAAGGAAAAAGTGGTTCTGGAAAATCGGGGAAATGGGGAACAGCTTCTGGGAGTGACAGTGCTGATAAGAAGGCTCAAGGTCCCAAAGGTGGTAGCAATGCAGTAAAGGTCAGACACATTCTGTGTGAAAACCATGGCAAAGTCATGGAAGCCATGGAAAAGTTAAAGTGTGGGATGAGATTCAATGAAGTGGCCGCACAATACAGTGAGGATAAAGCCAGATAAGGGGGCGACTTGGGTTGGATGACCAGAGGGTCCATGGTGGGACTATTTCAAGAAGCAGCACTTGGCCGGGCATGGTGGCTCACACCTATAATCCCAGCACTTTGAGAGGCTGAGGCGGGCGGATCACAAGGTCAAGAGATCGAGACCATCCTGGCCAACATGGTGAAACCCCGTCTCTACTAAAATACAAAAACTAGCTGGGCGTGGTGGTGCGAGCCTGTAGTCCCAGCTACTTGGGAGGCTGATGCAGGAAAATTACTTGAAGCCAGGAGGCAGAGATTGCAGTGAGCCAAGATCATGCCACTGCACTCTAGCCTGGCGCCTAGCAACAGAGCGAGACTCTGTCTCAAAAAAAAAAGCAGCAGCATTTGCCTTGCCTGTAAGTGGGACGGATAAGCCTGTGTTTACAGATCTACCAGTTAAGACAAAATTTGGATATCATATTATTATGGTTGAAGGAAGAAAATAAAATAATATGAAAGACTGAAAAAAAAAAGAGAAGCTCGAGACCAGCCTGGCCAATGTGATGAAACCCTGTCTCTACTAAAAATACAAAAATTAGTTGGGTGAGGTGGCATGTGCCTGTAATCCTAGCTATTTGGGAGGCTGAGGCACAAGAATCGCTTGAACCTGGGAGGCGGAGGTTGCAGTGAGCTGAGATCACACCACTGCGCTCCAGCCTGGGTGACAGAGTGAGCCTCCATCTCAAGTAAGTAAATAAATAAATAAATAAAGTCAGTGACAAGGTCAACAAACAAAAAAAAGAAAGAAAAAAAAGGCCAGGTGCAGTGGCTCATACTAGTAATCCCAGCACTTTGGGATGCCAAGGCGGGTGGATCACAAAGTCAGGAGATTGAGACCATCCTGGCTAACATGGTGAAACCCCGTCTCTACTAAAGATACAAAAAATTAGCCAGGCGTGGTGGCAGCTGCCTGTAATCCCAGCTACTTAGGCGGCTGAGGCAGAATGGCTTGAACCAGAGAAGCAGAGGTTGAAGTGAGTCGAGATCATGCCAGTGCCCTGCAGTCTGGGTGACAGAGCGAGAGTCCGTCTAAAAAGAAGAAGAAGAAAAGAAGAAGAAGAAAGAAGAAGAAGAGGAGGAGGAGGAGGGGGCGGAGGAGGAGGAGGAGGAAGAAGAAGAAGAAGGAGGAGGAGGAGGAGGAGGAAGAAGGAAGAGGAGGAAAAGAAGAAGAAAAAGGCCAGGCACAGTGGCTCACTCCTATAATCCCAACCCAACACTTTGGGAAGCCAAGGTGAGCAGATCACCTGAGGTCAGGAGTTCAAGACCAGCCTGGCCAACATGGTGAAACCCCGTCTCTACTAAAAGTACAAAAATTAGCTGGACATGGTGGTGGGCACCTGTAATCTCAGCCACTCAGGAGGCTGAGGCAGGAGAAATGCTTGAGCCGGGGAGGTGGAGGTTGCAGTGAGCCAAGACCACACCAGTGAACTCCAGCCTGGGAGACAGAATGAGACTCTGAAAAAAAAAAAAAAAAAAAAAAAAGGAAACCATAGGAAAAAAAGAGACCAAGGTAAGTATTCATGACATGTTTCTACCACTTTCAGCTCCTTTTAAAGGGCTATTTTTGTGACTCAAGATTGTGCCTTTGTTATACTCATCAGTTAAATAAGCAGAGAAACAGAATGAAATGAGCCTAAATAAGAAGCCGTACGGAAGATGCCTGACAGAAATTATTCCACAAGTGAGAACAGGATACCCAGAAAGGATAGGAGTTTCCAAAGAGATGAAGAAGAGCAATTTGGGAGGGTAGTTGCTATGATGAAGGGGACTTTGGGGAGAGATTTACAGGGGATTGTAGAATATGTTGTTGTGTTAGATGGTGCAATTCTACTTTATCTTTCCTCGTATTTATTCCAGTTATAATAATAATAATTGACTGAATAGTAATTACTGTGTCAGACACTATGCTAAGCACTTTGCATACATTATCTCGGATAATCCCAATAGCAAACCTGTGAACTATGAATATCCCCATTTTACAGATGATAAAACAGTCTAGAGAAGCTAAGCAAGTCATCCAAGGTCACCCAGTTAGTAAACAGCAGAGCTAGCAGAGCAACGTGGGTCTTGGCTGACTCCAGAGCTTGTGTTCTTAGGTGTCTTGCCATAACACAATCATTTGTCACTGTCATGGGGGATCTGGAAGCATATGGGAATGTGCAAAGAGGCCATGCAGCCTACTTCCAGGTCCAGGGTCACTGTTTGCCAAAATTCTACTTCTCTAGGGAGTTGCTACTATGACTTCTATGTCGTCAAGCCCTTAACACTGCAAAGGTTTAGATAGTTCTTGCATATTCTCAGAGAGTAGCCATTCTTATCACCATTTCTTCACTCACGTAAGAAAAATGGTATACTCAACCTGTCTCTCTCTGTCTTTTCAAAGGCTGGCATTTATCTTTCCCACTGTTATTCTTTGGGAAAAGAGCATTAGTGAGAAAATGGTTCATTATCTCTGTACAATTCAGGGAAATATGTCCATGCAACTAGGATAAACTCCTTGTCCAGTGTGGTAAGCAAATAATGACACTTCCTCCTCAAAGATGTCCACCTTATAGTTTCTAGAACCTGAGTATATGTTATTTTACGTGGTCAAATGGATTTTATAGATGTGACTAAATTAAGGATCTTGAGATGGGGCAATAATCTTGCATGAGCCAGTGGGCCCAAGTAGTCACATGAATCTTCTAAAGGGGAGGCAGGGTATTGAAAGCAAGAAGAGGAGATATGACGATGGAAACAAAGCAGGGCTACAAGCCAAGAAATGCAAGCTGCCTGCAGAAGACAGAAAAGGCGAGAAAGCAGATTCTCCCCTAGAGCCTCCTGAATTCATTACAGCAGCAATAGGAAATGAAATGAAAACACTTTGTGTAGGGATACATGAAGCCATGCTTGCTACTCTGTGTCCTTCAGATAGATCCATGGACACCTTTAGAGGTAGACTGACTCCAGAAACTTAGTCATAGCATGGCCGGATTGGTGGTAGAGTTCCTCAGTAGGCCAACTCCTCTATACATAGAGGAAAAAAAAGCTTCCCAGATCTCTAAGAATGGCTAAAATTCAGACATGGTGGCTCACATCTGTAATTCCAGCATTTTGGGAGGCCGAGGTGGGAAGATCGCCTGAGGTCAGGAGTTTGAGACCAGCCTGGCCAACCTGGTGAAACCCCATTTCTACTAAAAGTACAAAAATTAGCCAGGGCATGATGGCACACACATGTAACCCAGCTACTCGGGAGGCTGAGGCAGGAAAATCGCTTGAGCCTGCCCGAGCCAAGATCACGCAATTGCACTCCAGCCTGGGTGACAAACAAAAGACAAAACAAAACAAAAAAACCCAGACTATTCTCATCCTATGCCATGTACTGTCCTAAGAGTTTATGTTTACATTTAATCATCACAGTGTTACTGACAAAGCCAGTTCCAGCTGTCAGGTACCAGTTGCCAGGTCTCTGGGGAGGTAAAGGACCTTCCCAAATAGGCCTTCCCTAATCTAGTTTAGGGTCCCATCTGGGTTGCCAATTCTGTTAACAACAAAGCTGGTCCCCACAAAGATGTGGTCTTTTCCTATTTGGTGTCATGAAGCCAATATGCAAAACTAAAAGTGAGTGTCACCAGTGCAGGCTTCATCTGATGGCCATAGAATCCAGAAGTGGGAGGCTGGCTCACAAATCAATGTCTCAACAAGTGAAAAGGTGAGGCGACTAAATATCGGGCTTCTCTAATGAAGGGGTTGGACAGGGAAAGCAATGGGAGAAATAGTCACACCTTTTCCGGAAATGGGTGGTGAAATTCCCATAACCATAGTGCTGCCTTCTTTTTTGTTCTTTTATGGCTTCTTCTGGTCCTGGTCATGGTAATTGTCAACAGTCATGCATTAGTGGGAGTATCATTTAGCATGGGAATAAGATCATAATGAAGCCTGCGGTCTTTGTTTGGTTGACTATGTTGGTTCTAACCAGTCTCAGCTAGTCTGGTTACAAAGGGAACTTTTAATTGCAGGTACCCTGTTTCTTAAAGATAAGCAGAGTTAAAAGATGGTAGGAATTCACCTATGTCACATGGGCATTATATCAGGCAGGTGACAAATCTCTCAGTGCTACTGCTTGTCACAGGTGTGACGGCTTCAAGATTGTTTCACAGATCTGGGGCACTAGCCACAAAGGCCCTGAGGGCTTGCAAGTCCATGGGGATGGGGTGGCCATAGTGCACTCCATGGTGTCTGGAGGTGATCTTCTTTTTTTTTTTTTTTTTTGAGACGAAGTCTTGCTCTGTTGCCAGGCTGGAGTGCAGTGGTGCAATCTCACCTCACGGCAACCTTCGACTCCGGGTTCAAGAGATTCTCCTGCCTCAGCCTCCTGAGTAGCTGGGACTGCAGGTGCATGCCACCATGACCAGCCAATTTTTGCATTTTTAGTAGAGACAGGGTTTTACCATGTTGGTCAAGATGGTCTCGATCTCTTGACCTCATGATCCACCCATCTTGGCCTCCCAAAGTGCTGGGATTACAGGCATGAGCCACTGTGCCCAGTCAGGAGGTGGTATTCTTACTGATGACAAGAAGGTGACTAAGTTGGAAAGGGAGGTCATGATGGCTGCATGGAAGGGAATGGACCCATACAATATAATGCCCCCAAAGGCAGCTTCAGGCACCAGGGAAGACCCTAATTTGGTTCCCACCATCACCGATAAATGAATAGTGGGCTGCATCTATGAACAGGACAACAGGGCCATCATCTGGCTTTGGCTACACAAAGGCAAGACCCAGTGATAGGCTAACTGTGGAACCCATTACAAGCTGGTGCCCCATCAGGTGGCCCACGGAGCCTCTGCGTGAAGTTACTCACATGCGCTGTAAAGTCTCTCCTTTCCAATGAAGACTAGCCATTGCATTTGCCCCTTCTCCCCAAAACAACAAAAAAACAAAAAGCTCAAATCTCTCTTTTTCTCTACATCCACTCCTCACTCTTTTGCTTTTCTTTCTTTATTTCTTTTATTTTTTTGAAACAGGGTTTTGCTCTGTCACCCATGCTGGAGTGCAGTGGCATGATCATAGCTCACTGCAGCCTCAACCTCCTGGGCTCAAGCAATCCTTCCACCTCATCCTATAGGGTAGCTGGGACCACAGGCATACATCACTACACTCAGCTAATTTTTGTATTTTTTGTAGAGATGGGGTCTCACCATGTTCCTCAGGCTGGCCTCAAACTCCTGAGCTCAAGTGATCTGCCTGCCTCAGCCTCCCAAATGCTGGGATTACAGGTTTGAGCCATTGTGTCTGGCCTCAGCCTTCATTCTTGAGAAGTACTGAGGAATGAAAGTCTGTCTTCTACAACTTCTTCAAGTTGAATTTGGGTGTTGACATGGGGCCCATTAGAGGAGTGAAATTTTTCCCTACCTAGTCTTAGATAGGTCTGATTATCTCCTGGGTGCAAATCTAGCTGTTTGTATCCAATTCACCTATTTATTTATTTATTTATTTATTTATTTTTGTTTAGAGATGGAGTCTTGCTCTGTCACCCAGGCTGGAGTGCAGTGGCACAATCTCAGCTAACTGCAACCTCTGCCTCCCGGGTTCAAGTGACTCTACTGCCTTAGCCTCTCGGGTAGCTGGGATTATAGCCATGTGCCACCACACCCAGCTAAATTTCATATTTTAATAGAGATAGAGTTTCACCATGTTGGCCAGGCTGGTCTCGAACTCCTAACCTCAATTGTTTCACCTGCCGCAGCCTCCCAAAGTGCTGGGATTACAGGCGTGAGTCACAATGCCCAGCCGGCTTCGATTCACTTAGACACCAAAGAGACCAGACAGTTTGAGAGACGGGGCCCAGAATCAAGAGTAGTAGGATGTCAGCTAAAGACCCCAGAAAGGATAAAAACCAGGTGAGATTAGGGATGGCCAATTTTATGATCTCCCACATTCCCCAAGCATCTGTGTCCTTTTCATTAAATTGGTGCAACCACTTGACCTGGTCGTAGATAAATTTAAATCTTTTTCTATTAATCTTGAATTCTTTACCAAAGCACAACAGGAAGAGTTAGTGACTCCACATATCCCACCTTGTTCTGCCAAGAGGTCATCAAAAGCCAGGTGGTTGTCAAGCACAGTATTGGCTAATGAGTCTGGGGAGATTTTGAGGCAGGTAAGAGCATCACCAGTCTTATAGGCTACGGTTTCTGTAATTGTTTTGAGGTTGCACAGGGTAGCCTCATGCTAGGCAAGCCTTCCCCAAGGCACAAGGAAACTGCCCACCATCTTGATGCCAACCAGAATAAGTCTAATTGCCCTTTTATTCCTTGGGCAAGAGGAGGACAGGAAACAATTAAAGATGTTGACTTCTCCAGAGATCAAGTGCCTTAGGGTGCTCTATCCTGGATGCCATGTGTTTTCTAAACAGTAGGCTCTGAGGCCAGGCGAGGTGGCTCACGTCTGTAATACCAGCAGTTTGCAAGGCTGAGGTGGGTGGATCACGAGGTCAGGAGTTCAAGACCAGCCTGCCCAATATAGTGAAACCCTGTCTCTTAAGAAACAAAAAACACACACACAAAAAAACGGTAGGCTCTGGATGAAACAAGGTGACTCCGAAAGCAAAGATGAGAATACCTATAGGCAAGATAAGTAGTTTACATCCTGGCAGAAGGCACACGTAGGTCCAAGATGGAGTTTTCCTTTTTTCTTTTTTTTTTTTTTTGCTATGCGCTGTGTCTTACACCTGTAATCCCAGCATTTTGGGATGCTGAGATGGGTGGATCACTTGAGGTCAGGAGTTCAAGACCAGCCTGGCTAACATGGTGAAACCCCGTTTCTACTAAAAATACAAAAATTTAGCCTGGTGTGTTGGCGCGCGCCTGTCAGGAGGCTGAGGCAGGATAATCACCGGGAGGTGGAGGTTGCAGTGAGAGCTGAGATTTTGCCATTGCACTCCAGCTTGTGCAATAATAGTGAAACTCTGTCTCAAAAAAAAAAAATTGCAAGAGTGGACTAATGAACTTTTGGGGCTGCCCACTTGAGTATTTTATTAGCTAACTCTAGCTATTTTCTTAGCTCAGTGGTTCTCAAACTTCATTGTGTATCAGGATCCTCCCACCTCAGCCTCCTGAGTAGCTGCAACTATAGTTGCAGGCAATCATGCCTGGCTAATTTTTTTTTTTTTTTTTGTAGAGACAGTAGTCTCACTTTGTTGTCCAGCTTGGTCTTGAACTCCTGGGATCAAAGCAATCCTCCCACCTCAGTCCTCCTGAATGCTGTGGGATTACGAGTGTGAGTCATTGTGCCTGGTCGGGATTTTAAATGATGATCCAACTTGGTTAACCTTTACCTCCTGCTCTTTTTATATATAAATCCCAAGGCTTATTACCATACTATGGGCATTCTCTGCTAGGATCTCAGGGAAAAACCTATCCTATTTACACTTGTATTATACAATATATTTATTTCACATTTAGCAAAAAATGCAATCTAAAGATCATGATCCTGGCTCATAATGGGATTTGTTCTTTGACTTTGATGGGGATAATTGCAAGGCTGGGATTTTTCTCTCCATGTGGGTTTTCATTATTCAGCAACCAGCAGCCAGTTTAAACTTCTTTACATGGCAGCTTTGTTCCAAAAGAGCAAAGGCAGAGAAGCTGCCAAGAATCTTCAGGCTTAGGCTCCAGCACTCACGCGACATCACTTTGCCACATTCTATTGGTCAAAGTAAATCACAAGGCCTTTCTACATTCCAGGCCTTTGTAATCTGGACAGTTCGAGACCAGCCTGGCCAACATGGTGAAACTCTGTCTGTACTGAAAATACAAAAATTAGCCGGGCGTGGTGATGTGTGCCTATATAATCGCAGATACTTGGGAGGCTGCGGCATAAGAATCGCTTGAGCCCAGGAGAGGCAATGTCACATTGCAAGGGCCATGAAAATGAGGACTCATGAGACTCACAATACTTTGGGAGTCATTATTATAACAATCTGCCACAATTGGAGAGTGCAAATTATTTTGCTACATAGAGCTTTGATCAACTAAATATAAAATAATCTCTTGAAATTAGCATCTTTTTTATTTTAAATTATTCAAGGAAATTCTTTACCACAAATCTAGTAAATCTTTAATCAAAATAACATATACCCCTAAGCAAACTTGAACCATTCTCATTGCATCTGAAAAGTAAAACTGCTGAAACTTCAGCTAGAAATTGGCAAGAACTTTGCATTTTTCTTCTCCATTTGAATTCTGTGTCTGAAGTGTAGGCCTGTCAGCACTATGTGCATTATCTTGAACACTAATTAGAGGGAGCATTTATAAAAGAGAAAAAAAAAAGTGATTTTCATCCTTTACGAGGTAAAAAAAAAAAGTATAAATTTTAAACATAGTAAATTTCCCTTACATCTGTTCTTTTCTACTTTTTACTGAACACTGGCTCATCCTATGCTTTGTGATTTCTTTCTCTCTCTTTTTTTAAAATTGTACTTTGGGCTCTGGGGTACATGTGCACATCCTGCATCCTGCAGGATTGTTGTATAAGTACATACATGCCACATCGCCCTGCCCCCTGTCGCCTACATCAGGTATTCCTCCTGGTGTTGACCCTCCCCATCCTCCCCGCCCCCCACTGTCCCTCCCCTCCCCTCCCCTCCCCTCCACCCCCTCACCTAGCCCATGAGTGTTGTTCCCTTCCTTGTGCCCAAGTGTTCTCATTGTTCATCACCTGCCTATGAGTGAAAACATGCGGTGTTTGGTTTTCTGTTCTTGTGCCAGTTTGCTGAGAATGATGGTTTCTAGATTTATCCATGTCTCTACAAAGGACAACGAACTCGTCATTTTTCATGGCTGCATAGTATTCCATGGTGTATATGTGCCACATTTTCTTTGTCCAGTCTATCATTGATGGGCATTTGGGTTGGTTCCAAGTCTTTGCTATCGTAAACAGCACTGCAACGAACATATGTGTGCATGTGTCTTTATAATAGAATGATTTATAATCCTTTGGGTATATACCCAGTAATGGGATTGCTGGGTCAAATGGTATTCCTATTTCTAGATCCTTGAGGAATCGCCACACTGTCTTCCATAATGGTTGAACTAATTTACACTCTCACCAACAGTGTAAAAGTGTTCCTTTTACTCCACATTCTCTCCAGCATCTGTTGTCTCCAGATTTTTTAATGATCATCATTCTAACTGGCGTGAGATGGTATCTCAATGTGGCTTTGATTTGCATTTCTCTAATGACCAGTGATGATGAGCATTTTTTCATATGCTTATTGGCCTCATAAATGTCTTCTTCTGATAAGTGTCTGTTCATATCCTTCACCCACTTTTGAATGGGTTTGTTTTTCTTGTAAATCTACTTTAGTTCTTTATAGATTCTGGATATTCACCCTCTGTCAGATGGATAGATTGCAAAAAATTTTTTCCCATTCTGTTGGTTGCCAGTTCACTCTAATGATTGATTCTTTTGCTGTGCAGAAGCTCTTAAATTTAATTAGATCCCATTTGTCTATTTGGCTTTTGTTGCCATTGCTTTTGGTGTTTTAGTCATGAAGTCCTTGACTGTGCCTAAGTCCTGAATGGTTTTGCCTAGGTTTTCTTCTAGGGCTTTTATGGTGTTAATTCTTATGTTTAAATGTTTAATCCACCTGGAGTTAATTTTTGAATAAGGTGTAAGGAAGGGGTCCAGTTTCAGTTTTCTGCATATGGCTAGCCAGTTTTCTCAACACCATTTATTAAACAGGGAATCCTTTCCCCACTGCTTGTTTTTGTCTGCACACATCTACAACCATCTTTCTTTTTTTTGAGATGGAGTCTCTCCCTGTCACCCAGTCTGGAGTGCAGTGGGGCAGTCTGGACTCACTGCAACCTCCACCTCCCAGGTTTAAGCAATTTCCCCCTCCTTAGCCTCCCAAGTAGCTGGGATTACAGGCATGTGCCACCATGCCCAGCTAATTTTTGTATTTTTAGCAGAGATGGGGTTTCACTCTGTTGGCCAGGCTGGTCTCAAACTCCTGACCTCAGGTGATCCACCTGCCTCAGCCTCCCAAAGTGCTGGGATCATAGCCGTGAGCCACTGCACCCAGCCTACTTTGTGATTTCTTTTAGTTTTATTTTTTACTTTTTAAAAGATGGGGTTTCACCATGATGGCCAGGCTGGTCTTGAACTCCTGACCTCAGGTGATCCACGAACCTTGGCCTCCCAAAGTGCTAGGATTACAGGCGTGAGTCACCGCTCCCGGCCTTACTTTGTGATTTCTTAAGAAACAATACATGCATCTGTGTTGAGTTACTGATGAATTTCAACATGAATAATATTTATAGTTTCTCTTAATTGTCTTAGCACCTGTAAATACCTATGATTATTTTCTTTATTTATACTCTCCTTAGCTACAGTGAGTCACTATTGAGTTGTGGGTAGCAAATTCAGTTTTAAGTTTCGGCTCAGCTGAAGCTAAATTTCAGAAAAAAAGAAAATAGTCTTGGGGCTGGGAGACAGAGTGAGACTCGGTCTCAGAAAAAAAAAAAAAAAGAAAAGAAAAGAAAAGGAAAACACTCTTTGCATTAAATGGTTACAAAATTATCTGAAAATTTCTAGGATAACAATTATAGGGATATAATAAACATGAAATGCAAAACTGGGACATTTCCCTGGGCTCTGACTTCTTTTTCTTTCTTACAGTTTCTGTAGATTTTGGTTTTTTTTTTTTCTCCTACTTATTTCATGAATGGCAGGACGTCAAGTATACAAGAACATAAAAATTCATTTCATCATCTATCAAATGCAAATTTGTGTTAGGTAATCTCTTTGATTCTATGATTTTATTTGCTGTCATGGGAAACATTTGTGATTCATCCATACAAGTGTTGAGTCTAATATTGACACCAAAGAATGTTTTCTGAGCAGTTTTCTTTTGTGACTTCAACTGCAAGGTTATGAGATCCTAATTATAAGATTCAAATTCTCTTAATAACTCCTTAAGAATAGCACCAATGAAGTGACAAGTCTGCCTAAGGTTTCTATGACACTATAATTGGGATGTCAGAATATTCTGTTCTCTACCCACTGTGATTTCAGGGATTCTGGAAAACTCTTCTACAAAAGCAATACTTTCTTGCCCTCTACAATAATGAATAAGACTGGAGACCTTGTCTTTCCATCACTGTTACTTAGAGTAGCACTGAGGCATAATACTCAAAGTGTTTTAGAGAATGCTATAAATTGAGTTAAATTCACACTGGAGTGTAAAAGTCTGACATCTCATAATGCATTTTTGATAAAGGGTAAAATAGAGTCTGGGAAGGAAACATATTAGTTTGTTTCTTTTCTTTTCTGTTTTTTTTTTTTTGTTGTTGAGACAGTCTCACTCTGTCACCAGGCACCAGGCTGGAGGGCAGTGGCACAACCTCGGCTCACTGCAACCTCCGCCTCCCAGGTTCAAGCAATTCTCCTGCCTCAGCCTCCCAAGTGGCTGGGATTACAGGCATGCACCACATGCCTGGCTAATTTTGTATTTTTAGTAGAGATGGGGTTTTTTCATATTGGTCAGGCTGGTCTCAAACTCCCGACCTCTGGTGATCCACCGGCCTCGGCCTCCCAAAGTGCTGGGATTACTGGTGTGAATCACTACACCTGGCTAGTTTGAGTCATTTCTGGTAATAAATATCACTGCTTTATGACCTGCATGATGGCATGGTATTATCTTTCACTTGTTCAATATTTACCTTCCAGGTGCTTCAAGGTATGTCCTAGCCAAGTGAGTAAAGCTGGCAGGTGGGGCAATGTCCCAGGTCATGACTCACAGGTCTATCTCATTTGGCTCCAGCATCTATTTCACATCTGCCTTTGCTCTCCAAAGTCAGACATGGAGTATGCACACAGTAGGTGGAGGAATTTCAGAAGAAAACCGGGCTTATTTTTGAGATAGGAGAATAGGGTTTATCGTTTCTCAAAACAAATGCTTCTGATGTCACCTGGAATATTTTCTGAAAACAAATTGATTTATTTCAGTTTTGACTTCATATGTAATAAATTGTATGGGTCTCTTGGAAATGAAAACAGATCCCTTAAAAAATAGATCATGCCAGTCAGATGAGGTCCATAAAAAGCAAAAACAAAACCAAAACACAACAAGGAAATTAGTTGAACCAACAAAGCACAAAATGCTTCCATGGATTTTTTTTTCTTCTTTTTTTTTTTTTGTGCTTCCATACATTTTCTAAAAGAACTTACTGAAACCAAAATATGAAGTCTTTTGGGAAATGTTAACTTAGACTTTTGAACTAGTGTGTAGTATTAAAAAAGGACTTGATGATAGAAGGAAAAAAAAAAGCACTCGATGAAGAGTCAAGAGTCTTGGTATTCAAGTTCAGGCTATTTCATTAACTACCTGAATGACACTGAGCAATCCAATTAAATCTGCTAGTTTAAAGATCGCTAACTCATTTGGGCATTATCATTCTGTGATGTCATTCATTGGTCTTCCCTTGAGCTCTAAATCCTGTCTTGACATCTTTAATTTTTACTAAAGGACGGTCTCAACTGGCTTGTGCATTTAGCAAAACGATTTCATGCATTTCACAATTGCATAAGCAAATTAAGAAAAAATAGTCCTTACTGATATACACATGTATCTTACTACCTTTCTATAAAAAGTTAGGAGTAGGCTTGCTCTTTTTATTAGGATCATTAGATTTTCTCAGGCTGGCCCGGGGCAAGGCTTCTAAAACTGTGAGGTTTGTGCAGGTAGCTCTCATCTCTCTTTCTTCATCTCCTCCTGCGTCCTCATAATGCCTTTGCCCTGACTCCAGGTGTCTCTGCTTTCACAATACTCTGCAAGCTGCACAACACGCACCTCTTTCTAACCCCCTTGTGCCCACCTTTTTGTTCACCTTTTAGTACACAGTGCTTCATTACTAAAATTCCTTCTTATTTCTAAAAAAAATCAATGTTCACTCTTCAAGTTCCCATAGTGGATATGATGAGGAAAACTATTTGATGAAAAGAATTAATATTAAGTTGTGAATAAATCTATAGCTTGTTTTACAAAAGTGTAACTGGTGGATTTTCAGGCTTAATGGCAATGTAAAATAATTTTAGGGAGTGGAGGGAAATTTAGGAAGGTAAAAATCACTTAATGGGCTTGTCTACTCTACAGACTTGCTGCTGAAAATGTGGTCCTAGGACCAAGAGCAGTGAAATTAACTGGGAGCTTGTTAGAAATAAGAACCTCAGTTTCACTGGTCAGAATTTGAATTTTAGCAAGATAGGGGAAACTTGTGGTAGTTTGTATGTATGTTAAAGTTCGAGAAGCACTGGTTTATAGCATTCCAAACAGGGAAACACCTTTTCACTTTAATTTAAAGGGGGGTCAGCTGTTGCTTATGAGAATCTGTAGTCAATGAAGACCAATCTGATGTTTCTAAGCATTCCAATTGTTGACCACAGGGCATAATTACCACAAATAAAGACTCTTTTATAATTTAACACATTTGGAGAGGAGGAGGCATTACAAAAAGCTTTCTTAACTCAGTGTTAAAGGGAGATACAGCAACTGAAAATTAGAAAACTAGGATACAGAAGTACAGTAGTGAAAGCAGAAACCAATGGTTGAATAAAAGATTTCAACCTATAACACAATCAAAAGCAAATACAGCTGTTAAATAAACTTTATGGGAAGCCATTGTTTTGGACTGAGCTCCTGCACTGGCCCAACAGACCAGGCCAAACCAGAATGGAGTCACTTAAGCTAAGTGCCATGTAATCAACTGAACTTTGAAATTGCCAGTTAAAACCAACAAACCAACCAGGAGATTCACAGCAACCAGTCAGAAGGGGCCCAGTTTACCTGACCCAGCATGTTAAGTAAGTTTCCTCTGTTTTAACCCTATAAGGAAAGTAGCTGAAAGACCAATCAATCTGCTGTTTTTTTAGTGACGGGGTTTCTCCATGTTGGTCAGGCTAGTCTCGCACTCCCGACCTCAAGTGATCCACTCACCTCAGCCTCCCAAAGTGCTCGGATTATAGGCATGAGGCACTGCACCTGGCCATCTCTTTCTACTTTCTTCAGTGCTTTTTTGCCTATAAAGCCAACCCCCTCTAATTAGCTCAGTGGAACACCCATTCTTTTATACAGGATGAGATGTTGCCTATTTCCAGAATTGCAAATGAAAGCCAATTAGATACTTAAACTATGGTTTTTTGGTGGTTTTTTTTTTTTTTGGTAATTTTATCTTTCGAAACAAGAGTGGAATCACTACACAGTTGCTAGGATTACTATTGAGAAGTAGAGGAGGGTAAGTTAATACTGTGTTTATGTTAAATGTATTAATGATGGTAGCCAAGCCAATCCAACTAATTCTACAAGGTCTTTTTCAGCTCCCATCACCTATCCTGTATGAAGCCTTTTCTGCTTCTTTCTATACACCTGCCTTTGTTAGGTGATCAACTGTCCTGGTTGGCTTAAGACTACCCTAGTTTTCTCACTGGAGGTTCTGCATCCCAGAAGATCCCTCAGTCCCCAGCAAACCAGGACAGTTGGTCACCCTACCTGCACTCCAAGCTGGAAGTACTGCTTCTGACTTTGAACTTCTTTAGCTCTTTGAACTCTCACCATTGATTTGGCACCTGTCATATTTTGCTTTACATCATAATCATTTGCACACAAGAAATGTTTCTGAGATTTGCTTACAAATTTCTTCAGGGCAGAACTGTGTCTTTCACCATTTCCTTTATTCCATGCAGCATTAAGCCAGTGCTAGGTTTGTAGGAGTCACTCAACAGTTTGAATGAAGGAATCTATTTGAAAAAAATAACTATTGCCAATTGGAACTATGGCAGCCATGGAATTTCAATCTATTGAATCACAAAAGTGACAGTTTGGAAATCCAGATAGTCTTATATTTCCATTTTTGCATTTAGGACTATTTTAAATGTGGCTTCAATCCAGCCTTTCACTCCTCCACTGTGCTCCTTGAACCATGAATGATGCAAGAATAGCCAGGGGGTAAAATATATCACAAGATAAGCATTTTCCCAGAGAGTAGTGTTTACTTAAAGATTTTATTTTTTTTAGTGGGGGTGTGTGAATTGTCTGCACAATTAATATGTTTTGTCAGATTTTTCATTTGGGACACTATGGCAGATTAGGTATCCAGAGAAATTCTCCTGGCATACAACCCCTAAAAATGATGGAACACACACACACACACACACACACGCCCCCACCACCACCACCACCACACATACAAATGGTTAAAAGATAAATTTGGGCACATTAATATTTTAATGAGCAATTCAGCAAACTATGAATTGGGCAGCACTAGCCTGCAAGCAGTTCAGTGATCCAAGGGGAATGAGAGAGAAACTTTTATGAGGTGTTTGTGGAAGCAAGACAAATAAAATATATTTGATTGGTTAACATGGAAATCCCTATTTAGAAGTTAATTGATGGCTTCTCATTGGTTAGGCTTAAGTAGTTTTGTTTTACTATTTACATTGGACTTTGGTTTGCTTGGGTAGGAACCCACGGTGCTGACGCCGTCTCAGCCTAATGGCCTCCCAATTAAACAATATGTGTTACACACACACACACACACACACACTCAAAAAGCTTTTATATGTATGGCTGAGTTGGTAGGAAGACTTGAAATCAACAATTCGGCCGGGTGCGGTGGCTCACACCTGTAATCCCAGCACTTTGGGAGGCCGAGGAGGGCGGATCACGAGGTCAGGAGTTCAAGACCATACTGGCCAACATGGTGAAACCCCGTATCTACTATAAAATACAAAATTAGCTGGGCATTGGTGGCTCGTGCCTGTACTCTCAGCTACTTGGGAGGCTGAGGTAGGAAAATTGTTTAAACCAGGACCCAGGAGGCAGAGGTCGCAGTGAGCCGAGATCACGCCACTGCACTCCAGCCTGGGCTACAGAGCAAGAGAGACTCCATCTCAAAAAGAACCAAAAAACAGAAAACAATGCACTCAAATGTTGAGAACTGCTCTGGACGCATTTGTCTACATGGGTGGACTAACGCTTGGATTCTAACAGATGCAGTGAGCAGGGGAGAAAACTAAGACTTAGCCCTTTATGGTGAGAGATTGGATGGAAGCCCCTGCATGGATTTAGGAAATACCTGGCCCCTATACATACTAAAAAAGATACTTCAGCTGGTAAAAAACAAAATACAAAAAACAAAAACCACGCAAGGATTTCTCAGGGATGCTTGTCTGTCTCAACCTAAGTTTTGTCAGAGGAAAAATATGTCTTTATGAAAGTTCTAACTGTGCAAAAACAAAACAAACAAATTCCTAAAATCCCTAGATACAAATTTAGTTTAAAGTGGCCTTAGATTGGTACTTCTCCACCTGGCAGAATTATCTGGGAGAGCAAATTCAAACACTCTCTGGAAGAATGCACTTTAAACCTGGAACTCAGAGAAATCCCAAGGAATATAAGCATATATATGGTAACTCTATGTTTAACTTTTTGAATAACTGCCAATTCTTCTCCAAAGGGGCTATATTATTTTACATTCCTACCAACAATGTAAGAAGATTCCCATTTCTCTACATCTTCATCAACACTTATTATTGTCTTTTTTTTTTTTGAGTGGGAGTTTCACTCTGTCACCCAGGCTGGACTGCAGTGACGAGATCTCGGCTCACTGCAACCTCCACCTCCTGGGTTCAAGTGATTCTCCTGCCTCAGCCTCCCAAGTAGCTGGGATTACAGGTGCCTGCCACCATGCCTGGCTGACTTTTGTATTTTTAGTAGAGATGGGTTTTTGCCATGTTGACCAGGCTGGTCTCAAACACCTGACCTCAGGTGATCCGTCTGCCTCAACCTCCCGAAGTGCTGGGATTATAGGTGTGAGTCACCATATCTAGCCTAGATACTAGTACCTTATTTTATTCTATTTATTTATTTTTTGAGATGGAGTCTCACTCGTTGCCCAGGCTGGAGTGCAGTGGCACCATCTTGGCTCACTGCAACCTCTGCCTCCAGGGTTCAAGTGATTCTCCTGCCTCTGCCTCCCAAGTGGCTGGGATGACAGGCACCCCCCACCACACCTGGCTAATTTTTTGTATTTTTAGTGAAAACAGGGTTTCACCATGTTAGCCAGGCTGGTCTTGAACCTCTGACCTCAGGTGATCCTCCCGCCTTGGCACCCAAAGTGCTGGGATTAAAGGCGTGAGCCACCGAGCCTGGCCACTGGTATCTTCTGATGAGGTGCAATTTATCTGTTTTTCCTATTGTTACTTTTGCTTTATGTGTCATATTTAAGGAACTATCACTAAATGCCAGGTCACAAAGATTTAGGCCTATGTTTTTTTCCTAAGTTTTATAATTTTAGCTCTTACAGTTAGATTTTTGATCCATTTTGAGTTATTTTTGTACATGGTGTGAGGTAGAGGATCACCTTCATTCTTTTGAATTTGGATGTTAAGTTGTCTCGAAATCATTTGTTGAGAAAACTATTCTTTACCGATTAAAATATATTGACATACTTTTTGAAACCAATTGACTATGAATGTAGGGTTAATATCTGGACTCCTAATTTGATTCCATTGATCCATATCTCTATTATGTCACAAAGTCTTTTATAACTGAATCTAATGATATATCATCACCTTCTGCCATATTCTATTAATTACACAGACCCATTCTGATACAATGTGGGAGAGACTATATAAGGATGTGAATACCAGAAGGCAGGAATCACTGGGGGCCATCTTGGAGGCTAGGTGCCACATAGCAATATAGGAATAATCATATGATTACCTCTTTATAGACAGAAAAAAATATGTTTTTAGTAATTTAGTGAAAAAGAGAACTTCTAAATCTGATAAAGGCAAGTTTCAGGCCAGGTGCTTTGGCTCTCACCTGTAATCCAAGCACTTTGGGAGGCCGAGGCGGGTGGATCACGAGGTCAAGAGTTCGAGACCAGCCTGGCCAAGATGGTGAAACCCCGTCTCTACTAAAAATACAAAAATTAGCTGGGCACAGTGGCAGGTGCCTGCCATCTTAGCTACTCAGAAGGCTGAGGCAGGAGAATCCCTTGAACCCGGGAGGTGGAGTTTGCAGTGAGCCGAGATCACACCACTGCACTCGAGTCTGGGTGACAGCGCGAGACTCCATCTCCAAAAAAAAAAAAAAAAAGAAAAAAGAAAAAAAGAGACAAGTTTCAAAATACCCCAAACGCTGTGTTTAATCATGAAATGAAGCACTCCCATTAAAACCAGGAACCAGACAAAAATGCCCACTATCCCCACTCTTACTCACTATTGTTCTGTAGGCATTAGCCAGTATAATAGGCAAGGCAAGGAATAAAGATATAAGAATTTGAAAGCAAGCTATGACTCTAATTGTTGAGAGATAATATGATTTTCTACCTGAAAAACTGAAAAATATTCTATGAACAACTTATTAAGAGCAATTAGGAAGGTTTCTGGATATAAGATTATACCAACAACATAGTGACACTTTCTTTTAAATGATAGCCTCATTATAACAACAAAAACTTTTAAATATTCCAGAATAAATCTGGCAAAAATGTGTAAGATCTTGATGGAGACATTTGTCAAGGTTAATTGAAAGACTTTAAGTGAGACTAAACAGAGAGACATAGTCTATTTGTGAATAAGAGCTATCAGGAGATAGTCATGGCCGACTAGGTTTTAAAATCTTATTTCTTTATTTATTTGAGGTGGAGTTTCTTTCTTGTCACCCAGGCTGGAGTGCAGTGGCGTGATCTCGGCTCACTGCAACCTCCGCCTCCTGGGTTCAAGCGATTCTCCTGCCTCCGGCTCCCGAGTACGGATTACAGGCACTCGACACCATGCCGAACTACCTTTTAAATTTTTGGTAGAGACGGAGTTTTACCATGTAGGTCAGGCTGATCTCAAACTCCTGACCTCAGGTGATCCACCCACTTTGGCCTCCCAAAGTGCTGGGATTACAGGTGGGAGCACTGCACCCCACCCTAAAATCTTATTCAGTTGTACTAATTAAAAACAATGAGGTATTAACAAAACAATGAACAAATAAATCAACAGAACAGACAAGAAAGCACAGAAACAGACCATGCTATGCGAACTCAACATAAACTAGAGCTATCAGTTTTACTCGATTGGATCCATTAAGATTTTTAAAAACTCATATCAAAAGTAAATTTTAAATGAATGATTCAAGATTCAAATGTGAAAGTAAAACTTTAAAACTTCTTTAATCAATTATAGGAGACCTTCTTCTCTGTGATCTCATGGTGAAAGGATTTAAGACAGAAAAATTCAAATCATAAAGGAAGATATCGCTACCTGCTGTTTATCAAAATACACTATAAAAAGAGTGAAAAAGGCAAGTGACAATCTGAAAGAAGTATTTGTAAAATATATAACTGTGTGAAAGAAAAAAACACAAAGTGTCACTAAATATATGAAAGTGCTCAAAGTCACTGGATATGAGGGAAATTCAAAGTAAAACCAGAGTCATATTTTCTGTCATGTGTACCGCACAGGCCAAAACTAGTAAGAGGTGAAGATGCAGAATAACAGCTGCTTCCTTCACTGCTAGTGAAAGTTGGTACAACCACTGTGGAAGACAATTTGGTAGGGTTCTATAGTTCTGTAGCCGTATACAAACCACCTCAAACTTAGTGACTTAAAATAACACATCACATGTTCTGTAGGTCAGCAAATTGGAAAGGACTTGGCTGGACAGTTCTGTAATCTCCTTTAGTTACAATAAGACATCTGGGACTTGGAGCAGCTAGGGGTTGGCTAGCATCTGTCTTTTTTTTTTTTTTTTTTTAAGAGACGAGGTCTCCCTATGTGGCTCAGGCTGGTCTCAAACTCCTGGGGTCATGTGATCCTCCCACCTCGGCCTCCCAAGGTGTTGTGATTTCAGTGCGAGCCACTATGCCCAGCTGGCTAAGGTCTATCTTCATGTTGTCTCTGGGTCCCTACAGGTGACCTCTCAACATGGGCTAGGTTGAACTCATAATATGGGGCCTCAGGGTGCTTACAAGGCTGCTACAGTGCTTACAATAGAGCCAAGATCTTTTTTTTTTCTTTATTGAGGGGCTTTCCGGCAAAAACCGGAAAGCCTGCTAGACAAATTCTAAAAGAGCTGTAACACTGAGCCAAGATCTTTGAAGAGAAAGTATTTGATGTAACAAAGTAGAAGCTGCGTGGCCTTTTATGAACTAGCCTTGGAAGTCACATGGTATAACTTCAGCCGTATTCTATAGGGTTGAAACAGTTGCAAAAGCTCGCCCCCTATTAAAGGAAAGGGATATAGACTCCATCTCTTAATGGGAGGTGTGTCAAAGTCACATTGTAAAAAGTCCATGTGAGATGAAAGTTACTTTTTCTTCTCTAGAGGGACAGAACAAAAAAGAAGGAAAAAAAGTTACTTTTTGTGGCCATCTTTCTTTCTTTTTTTTGGAGACAGAGTCTCTCTCCCTCTGTTACTCAGGCTGGAGTGTAGTGCTACGATGATGGCTCACTGCAATCTGGAATGTCTGGGCTCAGTCAATCCTTCTGCCTCCGCCTCCTGAATAGGTGGGACTACATGAGTATGTGTGTGCCACTGTGCATGGCTAAGTGGCCATCTCTCAAAAACACAATGTGCCACAGGCACTGTTTGCTAAAGCTGAAGATTTATATACCCTATGACTTATAATTTCACACCTGGATATTTTCCCTAAGGAAATTCTTTTTCATATGTGCTTGGAGACACAACTCTCTGTAATTATAAAAAACTGAAAACCACCAAGATGTCCAGCAACACTAGACTAACATAGAAACACTTTGTAATTACAAAAAACTGAAATGTTGTTCAGAATCACTGGATAAATTTAAAAATATGGGGTTGGGCATGGTGGTTCATGCCTGTAACCCCAGCACTTTGGGAGGCTGAGGCAGGCGGATCACCTGAGGTCAGGAGTTCGTGACCAGCCTGATCAACATGGAGAAACCCCATCTCTACTAAAAATACAAAAAGTTAGCCTGGTGTGGTGGCACATGCCTGTCATCCCAGCTACTTGGGAGGCTGAGGTAGGAGAATCGCTTGAACCTGGGAGGTGGAGGTTGCAGTGAGCTGAGATCCCGCCATTGCACTCCAGCCCGCACAACAAGAGCGAAATTCCGTCTCAAAACAATATACATGAACAGAGCTATTTATGCTATTTTATGTTATATTGTTTAGGAATAGCTACATTTGTGGTAAAACTGGTAAACAGTAGAGAAAAACAAAGGAATAATTAACCCTAAATTTGAGACAGTGGTTTGAGGAAGGGAGAACAGGCAGGAGAAACAATTAGGAAGAGGTGTACTTGGAGCATTAAGGTTCTAGAATGTTCTGTTTCTTTTTGTGAAACAGAGTCTCTCTCTGTCGCCCAGTCTGGAGTGCTATGGCGCAATGTTAGCTCACTACAACCTCTGCCTCCTGGGTTCCAGAGACTCTCTTGCCATAGCCTCCGGAGTAGCTGGGATTACAGACACCCGCCACCACGCCTGGCTAAGTTTTTGTATTTTTACAAAAGTGGAGATGGGGTTTCGCTATATTGGCCAGGCTAGCCTTGAACTCCTGACCTCAGGTGATCCGCCCACCTCAGCCTCCCAAAGTGCTGGGATTACAGGCCTGAGCCGCAGCACGAAGCCTGGAATGTTCTGTTTCTTAAATTGAGTGGTAGTTATTTAGTGTTCAGTTTATTGCTACTCTCTTTTTTTTTTTTTCAAACTAAAGGTTTTACATATTTATTACTGAACCAGCCTGGTAGTGCAGAGCATATTCATCAATATTAATTTTTGCAATTAAATATGTTCAACTGTCCAGATTGTGGTGACATTTTCAGCTTGATATGGTCAGATGATAGTGACCTTGACATAGAATAAGCATGTGTGCCATCCCTTGTGCAAATCCTTACAGACCCAGCTTGCTTCTTCTCCAATGTCTCCTCTTGGTATTGCACCTGATTTTATCACCGGTTGTCACTCAAATCCACTGGGGAATGAGACAGTTTTGCTTTTGTTTCTTGGCCAGGAATTACTTGATCCTGAAAGTCTTGTGAGAAGACACAGTAAGAAACTTAGTCCTATTATTAATCTTTAAAACATAAGTTTATGTTGCATACACTCTTATGTTTATGATAACTTTCATGAAATTTGAAAAAATATACATTTATGTAAAAGGCAGCCTGGGCGTGGTGGCTGATGCCTGTAATCTCAGCACTTTGGGAGGCCAAGATGGGTGGATCACCTGAGGTCAGTAGTTTGAGACCACCCTGGTCAACATGGCAAAAACCTGTCTCTACTAAAAAATACAAAAAATTAGCCAGGTGTGGTGGCGGACGCCTGTAATCCCAGCTATTTGGGAGGCTGAGGCAGGAGAATTGCTTGAACCCAGGAGTCAGAGGCTGCAGTGAGCCAAGATTGCACCACTGCACTCCAATCTGGGCAACAGAGCAAGACTCTGTCTCATAATAAATAAATAAATAAAACATTAAAAAAAGGCTTGGTCATATGTATGAGTCAGTAAAACCAACAAGAATCCGTTTTTCCCTAGAAAGGCTATTAATCAAGAATAGAAGTAGGAAACTTGTATTGTCCTCTAATGATAGACCTTTAAATACTTCTTTATAGTACCATTGATATGATAGACTAGAATGCAAAATTTATATCCTTTTTTTTTTTTCTGAGATGGAGTCTCATTGTGTCACTCAGGCTGGAGTGCAATGGCATGGTCCTGGCTCACTGCAACCCTTACCTCTCAGGTACAAGCAATTCTCCTGCCTCAGCCTCCTGAGTAGCTGGGACTACAGGTGCGTGCCACCACACTCAGCTAATTTTTGTATTTTTAGTAGAAATGGGGTTTCATTATGTTGGCCAGGCTGGTCTTGAACTCCTGACCTCATGATCTGCCTGCCTCATCCTCCCAAGTGCTGGACTTACAGGTGTGAGCCACCACACCCAGCTGATTTACATCCATTTTAAAGATAAAACAAGCAGGATGCAGTGGCTCATGCCCGTAATCCCAGCACTTGGGGAGGCTGAGGCAGGATGATTGCTGGAGCCCAGGAGTTCAAGACTAGCCTGGGCAACATAGAGAGACTCCATCACTATGAAGAAAAAAGGTTAGCCAAACTTGATGGTGCACACCTTTAGTATTCATTACTCGAAAGACTGAGCTGCAAGGATTGCTTGAACCCAGGAGGCTGAGGCTGCAGTGAACCACTCCAGACTGGGTAACAGAGTAAGATCCTGTCTAAAAAAAAAAAAAAAAAAATGATAAAACAGACTCAGTGGTGACATGGGGCCAAATGCCTACATTCCTTGGCAAGTGGGACATTCAAATTTATCTTTTTTCTATAGAGGCTATTTGGACAGAAAAGTTTGAGAATTACTGGGTCTCCTGGCCAACTTGATTACTGATTATTTCCTGAAGACCTTCTGTTTCTTCTGACTTCCATGCTGTTGCCCCTGCTATTATCTCCAATACAAACTTTTCAAGTCACAAAATTTACTTGGTAAGATAGAAAGAGCAAGATTACCCAACCTGCCTCACTAAAGTGCCTCCTTTGGCAGAGGGAATGATTTCTGTAGGTGAGAGTGTCACTGATTTCAGAGCTGAGCTGTCCATGTGTGATAATGAGACATATGTGAGAAGTCAACTTGTTCTTGCCTGGCACCAGCACAATTTTGACCTACATTCTGTGTTCTCACAGAAGGCAGATGATCTTCTTAGGTTTGTGCAAGTCTGCCTGACCTGAAATTTGGAGACCTGGATCATAGCTATTTGGAGAAATTAATTGTTGCTTTATATATATATATATATATTTGTGAGAAAGTACCAAATACTTGTTAACAATAAAAAAGAAATATATATTTTTTAGAAATAACATTTAAATATATATATATTTTTTTAGAAATTTTTTTTTTAGAAATAAAATTGTTATTTAGAATTTATTCAGCTCCTGTGGCTCACACCTGTAATCCCAGCACTTTGGGAGGCCGAGGTGGTTGGATCACCTGAGTTAGGGAGTTGGAGACCAGCCTGACCAACATGGAGAAACCCTTTCTCTTCTAAAAATACAAAATTAGCCGGGCATTGTCATGGGCTCCTGTAATTCCAGCTACTCGGGAGGCTGAGGCAGGAGAATTGCTTGAATCTGGGAGGCAGAGGCTGCAGTGAGCCAAGATCGAGCCATTGCACTCCAGCCTGGGCGACAAGAGTGAAACTCCATCTCAAAAAAAAAAAAAAAAAAAATTTATTCAGCTCAACCAACCTGTTAGGATGTCTTAGTCAACTTTCCAATAGATGGCAATTCATTTTTGCTAAAATCACAAGTGTTAGTCGAATTTTTACTGGTGATTTAGACGATTAGATTCCATTCCACTGGAATGAACAGGTGGACTGTTAGAATAACGAAAAGAGGAATTTACATAGTGCTCCAGAGTGGCTTTTAATCTCCAAATATGAAGTTTAATGTCTTCCTATTTCTCATTCTAAAATATATGCCAAGAAGACATATTTCTCATTATCACACACTGGACAGCTCAGCTCTGAGTCAGTGACCCTCTCACCTACAGAAATCATTCCCTCTGCCAAAGGAGGCACTTTAGTGAGGCAGGTTGGGTAACGTTGTTCTCTATTGCTTATGGGGCTTTATATGTCCTGAGGACAAAAGACTTGAGTTTCAACATCTATTATTTCTGCTGGATGGATTTCTTAAATCCATCATATTTAGGAGAAATTTCTTGAGGTGTACATCCCACTTTCTATATGCATGATTTCATGAAATTCAAAACCTATTTATTGAGTGCCTACAATCACTATGATAGACACTACCCAGGGGAGTCAAGAATGGGTAAGACCATCTCTGTTCTTCAGGAGCTGTATAGTAGTGTGTGTGTGTGTGTGTTTGTGTGTGTGTATGTGGGAGAATGACGTAGGGGTTAAAAAGTACATAGAAGCCAGGCGTGGTGGCTCACGCCTGTAATCCAAGCACTTTGGAGGACAAGGCGAGTGGATCACCTGAGGCTGGGAGTTCAAGACCAGCCTGACCAACACGGTGAAACCCTGTCTTTAATAAAAAGAAAAAAAAAATTAAGAAAAAAAAGTACATGGAAAACTATCATACAAGGCAGAACACACATGCTATGTGGAGGCCCACCAATAACACTTCCAGTATTAAGAACAAAAGAACAAATTGAAGCCCACACGCCACATATTTAAATCTGTAAAAATTGTAAATCAAGTTAACACAGACTATCAAATAAAATATAGCTTCATGCCTCAACAAGTAAACTTTCAGAGCAACCAAACAGAAAATATGTGTAAAGCTATAGTTTTTATATGATTGAAAGAGAAGTGAAATGTTAAAAAAGACAGAATTTAAATATTACTGCATGTGTCCAGATGTTCCACTGACAATCCAGTTATGTGGGATGAGAAATGAATTTTTTAAAGTGTAATTTATATATCATTATATATTTATCCTATAATTTTTATCTTGCCATCATTTCAACAAAATTGTGAATTATGTTACTATTATTAAAATTGTTTATCTGTATTCTTTTTTTTTTTTTTTTGAGAAAGAGTTTCGCTCTTGTTGCCCAGGCTGGATCTTGGTAATAGTGTGCCCAGTAATAGTGTGATCTTGGGTCACTGCAGCCTCCACCTCCTGGGTTCAAGGGATTCTCCTGCCTCAGCCTCCTGAATAGCTGGAATTACCGGCATGCACCACCACGCCCGGCTAATTTTGTATTTTTAGTAGAAGCACCTGGCCCTGTGTTCTATCTACAGCAATTACCTAGATGAAGTAAAATTTAAAGGGCACAGGCTGGGCTCAATGGCTCACGCCTGTAATCCCAGCACTTTGGGAGTCCAGGAGGGTGGATCACTTGAGGTCTGGAGTTCAAGATCAGCCTGACTAACATGATGAAAACTGTCTCTACTAAAAATACAAAAAGTAGCCGGGTGTGGAGGCAGGCACTTGTAATCACAGCTACTCGGGAGGCTGAGAGAGGAGGATCACTTGAGCCCAAGATGTTGAGGTTGCAGTAAGCCAAGATGGTGCAACTGCACTCCAAAGAGAAAGAAAGAAAGAGAGAGAGAGAGAGAAAGAGAAAAAGAGAAAGAGAGAGAGTACAAAAATTGCATATGTTGAATATATTTTCATTAAGAATGTCAATGTAGGCCGAGTACAGTGACTCACGCCTATAATCCCAGCACTTTTGGACGCTGAGGCGGGCAGATCACCTGAGGTCAGGAGTTTGAGACCAGCCTGGCCAACATGGCAAAACCCTGTCTCTATTAAAAAAAAAATACAAAAATTGGTTGGGTGTGGTGGTGGGTGCCTGTAATCCCAGCTACTCAGGAGGCTGAGGGAAGAGAATCGCTTGAACCTGAGGCAGAGGTTGCAGTGAGCCGAGATCGCGCCCCTGCATTCTAGCCTGAGTGATTGAGCAAGATTCTGTCTCAAAAAAAAAGAAGCATCTCAATGTAAAAATATAAAATAAAAATTACTGGTCAGGCATGGTGGCTCATGCCTGTAGTCCCAGCACTTGGGGAGGCTGGGGTGGGCTGATTGCTTGAGTCAGGAGTTTGAGACCAGCCTGGGCCACATGTCACAACCCCATCTCTACTAAAAAAGCAAAAATTATCCAGGCACGGTGACGTGTACCTGCAGTCACGCTACTCAGGAGGCTGAGGCAGGAGGATCACTTGAATCACTTGAGCCCAGGAGGTTGAGGCTGTGGTGAGTTGAGATCGCACCACTGTACCCCAGCCTGGGTAACAGCGAGACTCTGTCTCAAAAAAAAAAAATTATTTTGTGTTTTAAGTTATTTTACTTATAATATATTGTTATCTATTAAAATTCAGTAGAATATAAAATTATAACAAATTAATATCAATATTTTAAGTCAAAATTATTTGAATCTGACATTTAAAAATGTTTTGGCCAGGGCTGGGCACGGTGGCTCACGCCTGTAATCCTAGCACTTTGGGAGGCTGAGGTGGGTGGATCACCTGAGGTCAGGAGTTCAAGACCAGCCTGGCCATCATGGTGAAACCCCATCTTAAAAATAAAGAAAATATAAAAGAAAAAAAAATGTTTTGGCCAGGTATGGTAGCTTACACCTGTAATCTCAGCACTTTGGGAGGCCAAGGTGGGTGGATCACCTGAGGTCAGCAGATCGAGCCCAGCCTGGCGGACATGGTGAAACCCCATCTCTACTAAAAATACAAAAATTAGTCGGATGTGGTGGTGCATGCCTGTAATCCCAGCTGCTAGGGATGCCATGGCAGGAGAATTGCTTGTACGTGGGAGGCAGAGGTTGCAGTGAGCTGAGACTGAGCCACTGCACTCCAGCCTGGGCGACAGAGTGAGACTCCAACTCAAAAAAATAAAGAAAGAAAACTGTTTTTCTTTTTATCTGAGGCATACATATAGTAAAGTGCACAAATCTTAAGTATATAATTTGAAGAACTTTTATACTTACGTATATCCATGTAATCACTGTCCAGATCAGACGCTGAGCATCTCTAACACATCAGCAAGCTCACTCATGCTGGCAAAAGGTGAGCACCATTCAGATCGCTATCAGCAGATAAGAGTTTTGCCTCAGTTATTGAGATATAATTCACAAAATACACAGTTCACCTGTTTCAAGTGTACAATTCAATGCTTTTTTAAGTATATAAGCAGAGTTGTGCAAACATCACCACAATTTTAGAACATTTTCATCACCCCCAAAAAGAAACTCTGTGTCTTCAAACACTCCCTTTTCCCACCAATTTTCCCAGCTCTAGACAACTACCAAGCTACCTTCTATCTCTATGGATTTACCCATTCAGGACATTTCATATGAACGGAGTCATACAATTTGTCATCCTTTGCAAGAGCTTGGTGTCCCTTAGCACATTTTCAAGGTTCATCCATGTTGTAGCACGTCAACACTTTATTTTTTTTAAGGGCTGAATAATGTCCCATTGTATAGACACACCACATTTTAACAATCCATTCATTAGTGGACAAACATTTGGGTTGTCTCTTTTGGCTCCTATGAGTCATGCTGTTGTGAATATTCTTGTACAAGTTTTTGCACGTCCTTAATGTTTCTATTTCTCTTGAGTATGTACCTGAGAATGGAATTGCTAGGTTATACGCTAACTCTATGTTTAATTGCCGGACTCTTTTGTAAAGTAGTTGTATCATTTTTACATCTTTTCACTTAAAGTCTGTTTTGTTTGAAATGAGTACGGTCACTCCAGCTTTCTTATGGTTGCTCTTTGTATGTACTTTTTCATTCTTTTACTTTCAATTTATGTGTATATATTTTTTTGAGACGGAGTTTTGCCCTTTTTGCCCAGGCTGGAGTACAATGGCACTATCTTGGCTCACTGCAACCTCTGCCTCCCAGGTTCAAGTGATTCTCATGCCTAGGCCTCCCAAGTAGCTGGGATTATAGGCATGCACCACAACGCCTGGCTGATTCGTATTTTTAGTAGAGACAGGGTTTCACCGTGTTGGTCAGGCTGGTCTCGAACTCCTGACCTTAGGTGATCTGCTTGCCTCTGCCTCCCAAAGTGCTGGGATTACAGGCGTGAGCCACCGTGCCCGGCAGTTTGTGTATCTTTGAATGTAAACTGTCTTCTGTAGCCAGTGTACAGTTGGATCTTTTTCGTAAATGTAGTCTAACAATCTCTACCTTCTGATTGGATTTTGTTGGATTGCTCAATTCATAAACATTTATTATTATTATTGATATAGTTGAATTTATGTCTGACATTAAAATTTTTGTTTCTACCTCTCATGTCTTTTTTGTTCTTCTCTTCCTCCTTTGCTTTTTTAAAAAATTAAGTGAATATTTTCTAATGTAACATTTTTCTTTATTTTTTTTTTACTACTTCTTGTGTTCTACTCTCTCTTCTATTCTATTTTATTCCTTTCTTTTCTTAGACAGAATCTCACTCTGTTGCCCAGGCTCACGCAGTGACGCAATCTCAGCTCACTGCAACCTCTGCCTCACAGGTTCAAGCAATTCTCGTGCCTCAGCCTCTCGAGTAGCTGAGATTACAGGCATGAACCATGCATGTACATGTGTGGCTAATTTTTGTATTTTTGGTAGAGACAGGTTTTGCCATGTTGGCTAGGCTGGTCTGGAACTCCTGACCTTAAGTGATCCTCCCACCTCGGCCTCCCAAGGCTCTGGAATTACAGGTGTGAGCCACTGCACCCAGCCCTATGTTTTTATTTTTTTAGTGCTCACTCTAGGGCTTACCATATCATCCTAACTGAGCAGAATCTTGTTGAGATTTATTCCATGTTAATTCCAGTGAGGTAAAGAAATACCATTCCTATATAGACTATTCTTTCTCCTTTTGTATTAATATAGATATACCAATTATATCTATATATGGATATATATTTATACCCATACTTTATTATAATTATTACTTTATATAATTGTATGTCTATT
Organism: Cacajao melanocephalus; assembly: GCA_963573385.1. NCBI lineage: Eukaryota > Metazoa > Chordata > Mammalia > Primates > Pitheciidae > Cacajao > Cacajao melanocephalus. The sequence goes on along the minus strand of CAUYLG010054568.1, from coordinate 5,424 downwards.
AAAGAAGCTGTGAAAAGAAAAGAGAGCAAGTGTATATTTATGGAGTTTGTTATATTAACCCTCCTATTTACCGTTTCTGGTTCTCTTCATTAGTTCCTGTGGATTCCAGAGTTATCTTACTATAGCGTTGCTTCTACCTACCTTATTTATGTTGTTATTGCTAAATATGTGACATTTCTCTAACAATTCAAAACTGGTTTATATGATTGGTTTATATGTATGTATGTGTCCATATATATATATATATACACACACACACACACACACACATATACATGCTGGTTTATATGATTGTTTTTTATATACTGGCTTATATGATTGCTTTTTAAATCAGGTAAGAGAGGAAAGAAGAAATATACTAGTTTTTTGTAATTACATAATTACCTTTGCCAGTGCTTTTTGTTTTTTTCACATAAATTCAAATTACTGGAGCCACTTGCTTTCAGCCTAAAGAACTTCCTTTATTAGTTCTTGTAAGGTGGGTCTGCTAGCCAAAAAAACCCAAAAAACAAACAAACAAAAAACCCCTCTTTTTGTTTATCAGTGAATGTCTTTATTTTGCTCTTATATTTGAAAGACAGTTTTCTGGCTTTCAGATTCTTGGCTGACAGATCTTTTCTTTTCCCTTCTGTCAGCACTTGAAACATATTATCCTGTTGCTTTCTGGTCTCCATTGATTCTGATAAGAAGTTAGCTGTTAATCTTATTGTTTCCCAATAACATACTACTTTTTTATTTGAGACAGAGTTTTGCTCTTGTTGCCTAGTCTGTAGTGCAATGGTACAATCTCAGCTCACTGCAACCTCCACCTCCCAGATTCAAGTGATTTTCCTGCCTCAGCCTCCTGAGTAGCCGGGATTACATGTATGTGCCACCATGCCTGGTTAATTTTGTATTTTTAGTAGAGATGGGGTTTCTCCATGTTGGCCAGGCTGGTCTCGAACTCCCAATCTCCAGTGATCCACCTTCCTTGGCCTCCCAAAGTGCTGGGATTACAGGCATGAGCCACCGTGCCCAGCCCCAATAAGTTACTACTTTCAAGATTTTCCACTTGTCTTAGGCGTTCAACATTTTTACTATGATGTGTCTGGGTGTAGATTTCTTTGAGTTTGTACTACTTGGTTTTGTTTTTTGTTTTTCTTTGTTTTTTGAGGCTGGGTCTCACTTTGTTGCTCAGGCTGGAGTGCAGTGGTGTGATCTCAGCTTACTGCAACTTCTGCTTCCCAGGTTCAAGTGATTCTTATGCCTCAGACACACGAGTACCTGGGATTACAGGCAAGCACCACCATGCCTAGCTAATTTTTGTAACATTAGTAGAGATGGAGTTTTACCACGTCAGCCAGGCTGGTCTTGAACTCCTGGTCTCAAGTGATACACCTGCCTCAGCCTCCCAAAGTGCTGGGATTATAGGTATGAGTGACTGCACCTGGCTGAGTTTGTCCTACCTGGAATTTGTTGAGCTTCTTGGATGTTTAGATGAATGTTTCTCATCAAATCTGGGACGTTTTCAGCCACTATTTCTTTAAGTATTTTTTTCCTGTTCCTTTCTCTATCCTTTCCTTCTGGTACTACCATTACATATATGTCAATGCATTTAATGATGGCTCACATTTCTCTGAGGCCCTGTCTCCTTTTCTTCATTCTGTTTTTCCCTCTGTGTTCTTTGAATTCCATTCTCTATTGATATATCTTCAAGTTTGCTGATTACTTGCTCCATCAGTTAAAATCTACTGTCAAGGTCCTCCAGAAAAATTTTCATTTCAATTGTACTTTCAATTCTTGACTTTCCATTTGGCTCTTAAAACTATTTTATTTGGCTTTATTGATATTCTCTATCTGATGAGACATTGTCCTCATAGCTTCATGTACTTTTATTTTATTTTTTTTGATGGAGTCTCACTCTGTCGCCCAGGCTGGAGTGCAATGGCATGATCTTGGCTCACTGCAACCTCTGCCTCCAGGTTCAAGCAATTCTCCTGCTTCGGCCTCCTGAGTAGCTGGAATTACAGGTGCCCACCACCATGCCTGGCTATATTTTGTATTTTTAGTAGATATGGGGTTTTGCCATGTTGGCCAGGCTGGTCTTGAACTCCTGACCTCAGGTGATCCACCTGCTTTGGCCTCCCAAAGTGCTGGGATTACAGGCGTGAGCCACTGCGCCCGGCGTCTTTATTTTTTAAAGCATAATTTCATTTAGGTCTTTGAACTGTTTGTTAAATCTGATATCTGGGCCCTCACACAGGTATTTCTGTTGCCTGTTTTTGTGTTTGTCTTCCTTGTATAAAAGTCACACTTTTCTGTTTCTTTTCATGTATGATAATTTTATTGTTGTTGTTGAAAACTGGACATTTAGTCCACAGCTACTCTGGATACTGACTCTCTTTACTCCTCTCTAGAGCTTGTTTTATTGCCATTACTGTCATTATTAATTATTTATTTATTTTAGGGACATGGCTATTTTAGTGAAGTCTATTTCCCCTGCACTGTGAAGCTTTCTGTGTCACTTCTGGAGGACTGTCCTGGGATGCAGTGATTTCAGCAAAGCTCTCAGCCTATCTCTTGATTTCTCTGTTAAGCTGGGTGCTTCATTGGTTATCAAATCCAGCTATTAGGCTACACTAATTGTCTGCTGTTTTCCACTAATCGCTCTATTGTTTTCAACAATTCTTGGGGACATAAATTGCTCCATAAGCAGTTTTAACTAAATTCAGGCAGGGGTAGATTTTGAAGCCATTCTTTTGGGTTTGTTTTGACCTCAGGTTAGCTCTTTGTTGTGGTAGCTAATGAAGAATCTTGTGGAAATATAAGAGTTTTGAGAAGGAGTTGGTATTTGAACTGCATCTTTAAGGGTGAGTTGGATTTGTACAGGCAGAGATGTAAGGTTAAAGGTAAACTACAGATGAGGGAAGAGAATTTCCGAGACTCAAATCATGGGCATTCAGGATAAAAAAGAGAATTATCAAATTATCCAGAGCCACGGAATCGTGGTATTCTTATTCTGACTGTTACAAGCATGAGAATAGTGGAAGATACAAGTGAAAAAATATTTGCATAATATTTTAATCTTTGGACTTTAGAACCATACTATGAAAGATCCTGAATGCTGTTCTCAAAAATTTGTGCCTAATTCAGTAGGTAATAGCTAGTGTGTTCATTAGAACTAGGTCCAGTTGCATTAAAAGGAGAGCCATATAAGGCTGGGTGCAGTGGCTCATGCCTGTAATCCCAGGACTTTGGGAGGCTGCGGCAGTCAGATCTCCTGAGGTCAGGAGTTCTAGACCAGCCTAGCTAACACGAAGAAATCCTGTCTCTACTAAAAATACAAAAATTAGCTGGGTGTCCTGGTGCACACCTGTAACCCCAGCTACTCAGGAGGCTGAGGCAGGAGAATCACTTGAATTCAGGAGGCGGAGGTTGCAGTGATCTGAGATCGAGCCACTGCACTCCAGCCTGGGCAACAAAGCCAGACTCTATCTCAAAAAAACAAAAACTGCTCTAAAAAATAAAGTGTATAGGCCTGGCGTGCATAGTGGCTCATGCCAGTAATCCCAGCACTTTGGGAGGCTGAGGCAGGCAGATTTCCTGAGGTCAGGAATTCAAGACCACACTGGTCAACATGTTGAAACCCCATCTCTACTAAAAATACAAAACTCAGCCAGACGTGGTGGTGGGCACCTGTAATCCCAGCCACTTGGGAAGCTGAGGCAGGAGAATCACTTGAACCTGGGAGGCAGAGGTTACAGTGAGTTGAGATTATGCCACTGCACTCCTGGGCGACAGACTGAGACTCTGTCTTAAAACATGAAAAACAAAGGAGAGCCATATAAATGGGTAAACAAAATTAGAATTTATTTCTGTCTCACATAAAGCAATCTGAAGATAGACAGTTCAGGACTCCCATGAAGATTCCACAGTCACTCACTCATTCTCCCTTTCTGTTCTACTCTTCTTAGTCATCAATTTCATTCTTAGAAGTTCCCTTGTGGTCTGAAATGGTAGCCAAATATTATATTTTATTCCCTAGACAAATAAAGAAAAAGGGGTAGAGAAACAAAAATATTCAATTTCCAGATGAGTTATCACACCTTTACAGGAGTTTTCCTGAAAACCCATCCAATAAATTCTATTTACATTTCAATGGATATCTCATGCTACAGGGAAACCTAGACACTCTGGCCTTTTTTTTTTTTTTTTTTTGAGTTGGAATCTTTTTTTTTTCTCAAGAATTTTTCCAACATTTATTCATTCAAAATCTATTTGTATATAATTTTCCCAGATCATTAACCAAATGGACAATTAGTTCACAGGACTTGAATTGGAGTCTTGCTGTGTCACCCAGGCTGGAGTGCAGTGGTGTGATCTCGATTCACCACAACCTCTGCCTCCTGGGTTCAAGCATTTGTCCTGCCTCAGCCTCCTGAGTAGCTGGGATTACAGGTGCCTGCCACCACGCCTGACTCATTTTTTTAATTTTTATTTTTAGTAGAGACTGGGTTTCACCATGTTGGCCAGGCTGGTCTTGAACTCCTGACCTCAGGTGATCCGCTTGCCTCGGCCTCCCAAAATGCTGGGATAACAGGTGTGAACCCTGTACCCAGCCTACTCTGACCTTTTAACCAGGCACACTCACTACCGTCCAGAATAAATTCAGGATTCTGTTACTAAAGAAAAAGGGAAAATGGATATTGAGTAAGCAGCCAGCAGTCTCTGATATAGGGAACTATAGAAGCTTTTTGAGTAGGGTAATAATACAATGTAGCTGAAACTGGATCCCTTCCTTACACCTTATACAAAAATTAACTCCAGATGGATTAAAGATTTAAACATAAGACCTAAAAGCATGAAAACCCTGGAAGAAAACCTAGGCAATTTTCATGGAACAACTTCAACATGGTCCGTGAAAGTTCTCTGGTTAAAAAAAAGAAGAGGAAGAAGAAGAAAAAAAAGAAAACCTAGGCAATACAATTCAGGACATAGGCATAGGCAAGGATTTCGTGACTAAAACACCAAAAGCAATCACAACAAAAGCCAAAATAGACAAATGGGATCAAACTAAACCTAAGAGCTTCTGCATAACAGAAGAAACTATCATTAGAGTGAACCGGCAACCAACAGAATGAGAAAAAATTTTTGCAATCTATCCATCTGACAAAGGGCTAATAACCAGAATCGACAAAGAACTTAAACAAATTTACAAGAAGAAAACAAACAACCCCATCAAAAAGTGGGTGAAGGATATGAACAGACACATCTCAAAAGAAGACATTTATGCAGCCAAAAAACATATGATAAAAAGCTCATCAACACTGGTCATTAGAGAAATGTAAATCAAAACCACATTGAGATACCATCTCACACCAGTTAGAATGGTGATCATTAAAAAATCTGGAGACAACAGATGCTGGAGAGGATGTGGAGAAATAG
>CAUYLG010054567.1:0-27312 GCA_963573385.1 Cacajao melanocephalus | reverse complement strand
AAGAGGTTTTTAATACCCATTTTTAGACTGCATTCTAGCCTGGGCAATAGAACAAGAATCCCGTTCTCTCTCCCTCTTTCTCTTCCTCTTTCTTTCTCTCTTACATTCTTTTCTTTTCTTTCTTTCACTCTTTCTTTCTTTTCTTTCTTTTTCTTTCAAAAAAAAAAAAAAAGAGCTATTGCAAATTAAAGGACACATGACAAATAAGCTGAATGTATTTAGTTTGGGATTCATGATTAGATCCTGAAATGGTTAAAAAGAAAATGACTATAAGGGATATTTTGGAGACAATTAGGAAATTTAAACGTGGTTTATATTATTAGAGAATATTTATCAATATTAAATTTCTTAAGTGTGGTAACTACATGTAGGAAAATGCTGCTATCGTACAGAGAATGAATAAGACAAAAATACCGGGCTTATTTTAAAATAGTTTAAGAAAAAACACTTGGTAGTTACTAACAATGGATTAACTTCAGAAGTATACTTACATTTTTATCTTTGTTATAACACAAACCACTAGCTTTTGTCTTGAGGGCATTATTTTTTAAATATCCAGCTGAGTACTATGACAACCTGATACATTTTAATCAGGCCAGCTTCACATAATTAACTTCAAATAGATTAATTTTCAACTACCATGGCTCATTTAAAAATTGATATAAATATGGACTAATTTCATCATGCTCTCAAAATGAAAATAAAAACAAAATCATGCTGCACTTAGTAAAGATAAGTACATAGCACAATACTAGTAAGCAAAATTTGTGAAAATTTATATTTCAAAGTATTACCTTAAAAATTAAAAGAAGATCTTTTTATGCTTCTTCATATAAAATTAATTACTAGAAAACTAAGCCTGTTTTCACCTTGAAAAACAGAGATCTGACAAAATAACATTTAGAGCATTTTGAGTGCCACGCTTTATGTTCCTTAAGAACAATCTTTTTTATTTATGTATATCTCAAGCCTTGAAAAATAGCTTTCATATAAATAGTTGTTTAAAGTAAATTGCAACTAAGGTAACTGATTATCCAGCCCTATCCAGCAATATATCAGCCAAAAAAATAAAATTTTCTCATATCTGTTGCTTAGTTCCTCCCCCTACCCCCATCTCCCACAAAAGCACACAGTAAGTTTTACTTTAGTCATTTTGGGATAAAATTTTTTCTGATATGTTGCATTTTCCCCACTTTTTCACAAAATATAACTTGACCTTTTCCAGTCACTCAGGGATCATCATGAACATGCTTCAACAGACTATGATTTTTCTCCCTAATGTTAAGTGTCAAATGTTACTTCCTCTCTCTGTGCTTACCACTTAGTAGACTACTACTAGTCATTCCAGCCTTCCTCCATCCATATACTCTTCTTTCTGGCAGAGAAAAAAAAAAAAACTAAACCTGATAAGAATTATTCTTAAAAAACAATTAAGTACACAAGAATTCTGAGAAAAACTGCCAGGAAAAGCACATGGTTTGAACACTGAAGCTCAGCAACATTCACAACAGTGGTAACAAAGGCATGTTTCCTTCTCTTCCCTGAGGCTATATTCCGAGACAGCTGACCTTTTGCTAAGTGGCATATTACTATTGTACATGTCAGGCTTAGAGGTAAGCTAAATTTATTTATTTCATTAGAAAACATTTTTGGTAGGGCTGGTAAAATCTTTAGTATTATACAAAATGTCATTCTTATTTGTTTCAAGTACAGTATACCAAAAAACAGAAGTCAAAATGGTTGGAACTTAAACTATTCAAGATCTTATGTTGGCCAGGCGCAGTGGCTCACGCCTGTAATCCCAGCACTTTGGAAGGCCAAAGTGGGCAGATCACTTGAGGTCAGGAGTTCAATACCAGCCTGGACAACATGGTAAAACCCCATCTCTACTAAAAATACAAAAATTAGCCAGGCAGGGTGGTGGGTGCCTGTAATCCCAGCTACTCAGGAGGCTGAGGCAGGAGAATCACTTGAACCTGGAAGGCGGAGGTTGCAGTGAGCTGAGATCAAGCCACTGCACTCCAGCCTGGGTGACAGAGCGAGACTCCATCTTAAAAAAAAAAAAAAGATCTTATGTTATTTTTTCCAATGGCATCATTTTAAAGTCAATCTCTGGTATAGGGGCAAGCAATTTTAAATACTGGGAGACACAATTTAATACTAAAATTACAAATAAAAAGCAGTTTTTGAATTTAGAACTACTTAGGCAAAAAGCGTTCTTCTTAGTATCCCTGCCAGTTTTCACTGCTACACAGAAAAGATTAGGCCTAAATCTGCATTTTTCAAACTACAGGTCATGATACATTACCAGGCAGTAAGGTCATTTAGTAAACCAAGTGAATTTTATTTTTTAATAAAAAGGAATTTCATATACCAAGTTATTACCATATAGGTAGTGTAGGAAGTACTATTTCACGAAACTTTGTCGGTCTGTGTGCTGCATACATCCTGGGACACAAGTAAAAAATAACCTTCTTACTGTGGGTGGGTTGTAGTCAAAAAGTTTGAAACCCACTCATATAGATAGTTCTTAATGTTCCACAGGTTGTTGACAATCAGAAAAAAGATTGATGCCTTTCCACACGATTGTTCCATGTTGAAACAATCATGTTCTGCAACAACTCATCACAAAATCAAAGTCACTAGTGTATAGGTCTTTGAATGTGGGTATTTCCAGTATTATGAAGTTTAACATTGTAGCTAGAACATTAGTACGAAAGATAATAAAATGAATAACATAAAATTAAAATTAACTTAAAAGTTAAATTAAATTACATTTGTCTTTTTTTCCCAGTGACATTAAGAAAATCTGAATAACCTTTATGTGCAGTTATTTCAGATGCTTGCTATAAATTAAAACTGCTTTAAAAATAAAATCTTTATTTTGTAATGAACCACACCAGTTAAAATGAACTGTAAGTTAAAAGCTGCCTAAATATTTGTCAGAATTGGAATTTAAGTCTAAGAAAGCTATTCATAAAATATTATCTAGTTGCCTATGTATATTATATATTTAAAATAAAATATCTGATCTAAGTTCATATTTTTTAGATATTGATAGGAATTATAATTCAATCAAATCTTAATGATTTCTCATCCTAACATAGCCGAGGCCCCATTTCAGCCTACCCACCACTGAAAATAAAGCCTTTAGAATAACTTTTTGTGCAAATAGAAGATAACTCTCTATACTTGTAATCAATTTACTAGGAATTTCAAAAGTAACATGGGAACTCCCATTGCACTTGAAAAGTAACTGTGAAGGAACAATTACAGTAAGAATTCTGATGTTCAGCGCCACCCAGTGACAGATCTCTTTACTACCTATTAATTGTTTCTGGTTTTGTAGGCACTGTACTAAAAGCTCAGTACACAGAACTGCATAAAACATGAGCTGTCCTCGCAAGGATCTGAAGTTAGAAAAGACATACTCATGGGTTTTTTAGGCTAGGATCAAGCAAGAGGTAATGAAAATAGTATTATGGAGCAAAAAGAAAGAATTAGAAAATACACAGTATTGCTGGGATTTGCTCTGGCCTTACAAAGAACCTTTCCCATTGCAAGCTCTTATAAACACAGGATAAAAAATGAGTAACTTTAATGAGTAATCACTTTATGGTATACTTAACAACATTTTATTTAAAACATTTGAAATCAATGTAAAAACAGTCCAAATAGAGAGCTTTCTCATTATGAAGATCAGCTCTTTTAACATAATCTGCAGATGGAATGAAGTCTTGAAGATAAAAAATTACCAGGCCAGGCACAATGGTTCACATCTGTAATCCCAGCACTTTGGAAGGCCAAGGTGAAAGGATCATTTGAGCGCAGGAGTTTGAGATCAGCCTGGGCAACATAGCAACATCCCCTCTCAACAAAACAAAATAAAAATTAGCCAGGCATGGTGGAGTGTGCCTGTAGTCCTAGCTACTTGGGAGACTGAGGTAGGAGAATCGCCTGAGCCCGAAAGGTCTAGGCTGCAGTGAGCCGTGTTCATGCCATTTCACTCCAGCCCAGGCAACAGTACAAGACCCTGTCACAAAACATACAACAAACAACAACAACAACAAAAACAAAACAAAGACCTGATACAAAGGTCTTTAATGAAATCTGATTAAAGTTACACATTAGAAAGTAACAGGTCTCTCTTAAACTGAGTACACAGAAATTCATTTTACTATTACTTAAATTGCACATATACACATTTACTTTTACTGCGTATGCTGTTTCAAAACACCAAACGTAAAAAGTCAAAACAAAAAAAGAAAACAGCATGATACAGATACTGGATGGTTTTGGAGCCTGGCCTCTTATAACTATCTAGTTATAAATTGGGTTTTTGCAGTTCTAGCAATGTTACACAACTAGACCTTCACTTTAATGTCTACCTTCTAAGGATTCCCTGAAGAAAACACACTCTAACTTCACTTCTAAGTCTTTCCAAGTGCAAAATGGAAAAGTTCTCTGAAAAACCAATTTTCTCTTCCTTCAGAATAGCCAACACAAAACAACAGTAAATTAATCATCAGCCTGGACACAAAATACCCTTTCTCCCCACCTAGATGTCTAATAGAGGAGAACAAGTACTTATTCTGTAAGAGAAGAAAATGAAATAAAGAAATGGGAGACATACAGAATAGAGATATTTCTCAATACCTAGCTATGATCATCTTTTTGAGTCCAAAGAAATAAAAAGAAATTAAGAAGTAGAATCTCTTTCTCAAGTGATCAAAGCAATGCAGATGAAAATGGAGCAATAGATAGTTCAGATTCACATCAGGATTCAGATGTGAATGTAAATTGTTAATTTTAATTATTGGATAAAAATTTCTGGGAACTTTGCAGTATCAAATAATCAATTATTGTAATAAGATCCAGAATTGTAGCAAGCAATCTTGCCACTATTACATTCCATTTCAACATTGTTCTTTTCTGCACATTATTTTAGGATTACTGCAGGCCATGTCGGGAATAGCTACTCCTCTGAAAAGAGTATCAGGCTCTTATGACATTTTAACTCTCATTAATATTATAGTTCAGCGATATAAACTATCTTACTCTCTTTTGATCCTGTCTTTCCTCCTTACCTAGACATTGTTCATTTATAGTGTACCTGAGTAATCTGAATATCTTGATTTTAATACATTTATTGCTTGGGTCCAAAACAAAGCAGTAAGTCTCTTGAAAAGTATATGGTCTAGAATTCTGCCATCTGTGATCAAAGGAAACGTATGTAAAAGTTCTGAAGCAAAAGAATGTTTGGGGAAGAGATATGTAAATAAAGTTACTGGCATTACATTGCTTCATTAGATTAGGATAAAGCACACGTAAATTAATATTTTTCAGCTTTTTTCATTCATTGAATATTATCTTCCTGGTAAAAGAAGGGAATTTTGCTTTGTTATTTTAATATTGAATAAATTTGTGTATAAAGCAACCTAATCATTAAAATGCAGGTATGTTTACCGATTAAAGAGTGGAAGAAACAAAAGAACGAACAAATGAATGAATGTAGCACAAAGCTGTTTGACTGAACCACATATGAACAGAACTGTTTCCATCATCGAGTATCCTTGAATATGCTCCTTTAGTGGAATCTTTTAAACAAGAATCTGAAGTAGATTAATAACAAATGTTATAAATCACTTTGTAGAAATATATAAATTATGAAAAATTAAACGATATTAAATGACTTTCAGAGTTTACTTTCTACTTAAGGTCATATCTACTTGCTTACTACTACTCAAACAGCAGTGCAGAGTATGTTCTGGGGACGACAAGTAATGTGTTTGCCTGGAGGCCTGAAAGGGAATAATGAAAGGTAAGCCTAGAAAGGAAAACTGGAGGACTGCTTTCTGAGATAACAAAATCTCACCCCCCAAAAAAAGGAAGAAAAAGAGTTATTACGATATGTTCAAATAATCCCAAAAATGTTTATGGTAGTTAAAAAAAATTCTATAAACATTTGTAACTAGAGAAAAATGTCTGTGGGATAAACAAATATCTGGACTTACAAATAATTCCAAAAGCATTAAGTGAAATGAACATGACGCAAATGGAAGGTTTCAGTGATACTGTTTACGCTCTAATCTATTCACATTGTATTATAAGTCCTTAAGGTTTTTCAAGTAAATCATTCTGCAAATATTTTTTATTCATCTACCAAGTGCCACATAAATGCATTAGACACTAGCACTACAGAATCTAAAATATGATTTTTTCTCTCACAGAGTGTACAGAGACTGACATGGGATTAAATAGTATATAAAAGATATAGGCTGGGCACAGTGGCTCACACCTGTAATCCCTGCACTTTGGGAGGCCGAGGCAGGTGGATCACCTGAGGTCAGGAGTTCGAGACCAGCCTGGCCAACATGACAAAACCCATCTCTACTAAAAAACACAAAAAATTAGCTGGGTGTGGTGGCACACGCCTGTAATCCCATCTACTTGGGCAGCTAAAGCAGGAGAACTGCTTGAACCCGGGAGGTGGAGGTTGCAGTGAGCTGAGATCATGCCACTGCACTCCAGCCTGGGCAACAAGAGCAAAACTCCATTTCCAAAAAAAAAAAAAAAAAAGAAATATATATATAGATATATGATGAATTCTATCTTGAAGAAAATCAGGAAAGGTTTCAGACAGGAGACAGTTTATCTTAGATCTAAAATAAAGTCAGATTGGTCAGACAGACAAGTAGAAGGAAGACATGCCAGATGGAAGACATGACAGAAACTAAGACAGAGTGGGAGAGACTGCTCAGCACATATGGGGACTTGTAAATTCTTACGAGGTGGGAGGAGTGGCAAAGTAGAGATGAGACTTGAAAGAGAGGCAGAAGTCAGGTAAAGTACCCCAGTTAAGTTTTGTATCTGAATCCCAGTTAAGTTTTTTAAAGGCCATATTATAGCAGAAAATAGCTCTGAAGATACCCAACATATCCCTTATCATCTACAATCCAAATGTAACTCCACTCATGGCAAATAAAAAAATAAAAAAATAAAAATAAAAACGGTGTGAGAAGGGAGAATAACATCTACATCCTTTCAGCCTTGATAACTGGCCTAGATGGCTTTGCAGCTGCATTTTTCAAAAATACTCATTCACACATAATATAGAATAAGATTCAGCACACACTGCTGAATAAAGTGCAAACACTGCACCATTTCTGTTTACCAGCCTTCCCCAAAGTCCAGCTAAAATATAGTAAATTGGCTACTTGAAGAAATTGGTGACTTACAATTATACCCAAGTAATGAAGGTATCTTGTACTGAAATGACAATGGACAGATTTTTTTATAACTTGTCTTTATTAGGTTATAGACAGAGAAGATTGTATAGCTCTGAAAGTTCAATGTTAAGTGATTATTTTAATGGCCTTTCAATTACTAGGTATTTTACAGATTTTTTTTAAAAGATTATTTCTGACTAGGATACCTGGAATTCAAGCCTTCTGAGAAATCTCTCCCTCCGAATGCTTCCAAGTCAATTTTCTAATTAAAAGATTTAATATAGCCTTAATTTATTTACCAAAGAGCCAAAAATGTTTTTTTAATTTCAAATGCTCACCAAAATCTAACCTTTCCAAACAATTATATTTTGTCACAGTAAAGAACAGCATCATACACAGACAAAATAGCACCGTTTTGCTTTTCCCCTAAAGAGCTGTATTTTTCAGAGGATACAGTTTTTGTCAGTATAAGTAATTACTTTGAGAATGTACCTGATATATAATCAATAGTTCTTCTTACTGGCTTTTTGGATATTCCACATATTCAAACATTCATTCTGAGGATGGGTTTTGCTGCATCTCCTCAGGGCAATATAGACTAAAAGGTTCATATGTGCTTCTCTCAATAGAAGATAAAAAATTAAAACAATAGCTCTCTTTATTTGGAAAGCAATTCCCTTTCCTCCAGGAATTGTTAATTGCATTTCTGCTGCTTTAGTGGCTATCTCTGAGTCACAAATCACTTGGGATGGTTTGTATGAAGAAAAGCTGCCATTTAAAAAATTATAACACACATTTCACATGCTCTTTTTAAAGAAGAAATAAGAAAAGTATAGTTTCTTTAATCTTTTTTAAAAAACTAAAAGAGTTGTAAAAATCCTGAAATACCCACCAACATCAATCATCTGAAATATCTCGATAAATTTTTATTCCTTCTTTCTTTTCTCTTTGTGTTCTATAACAAAGAGTTCCTTTCTCCAAGGAAAACCTTAGAAGATACAGACAATTCTCCTTTGTCTGAGATAATTTGTATGTCACTTTGGATAAGAGGCATGCCAAAATATAACCCTGCACTACTATCAATTGTAGTATTATGTATGGTACTGAATTAAGTTTTCCTCAGTACTCAGTCCTACTAAACTATGTAATAAATAAGTAAATAAATCATTTTTCTAACTATTTTAAGGCAATACATCATACGAAATTGTGGATATGCATGAATAACCACAATTAATTATCTACATGAGATATTTATCTGCAATTCTGAAAAGAAGTATTGTACATAATATTGATGACCAAATTCCACAACACAGTCAATATAAAACTGTATGTAGCCATCATTTTGGAAGCTCATTAAACGCAGTCAGAGATTTCTGATATGAAAATTACAGCTAATAAGGCTAATAGCTTATCCATTAGGAACCACCCTATAAAGGAAATTTTCTTTAGGATGAGATTGCAGTTGTTTTTCTGGTAACCATAATGACTTTGTCCTTACCCAGTCACACTACCTTGATAGGTGATTCATAATTCTTACTATTACAAATTTATGAAACATATTTTATACATTCCACAATGGCATGACTAAACTGTCTTTATAAGCCAAATTAGAAATTTTATACATCAGCTGACACTGAGTAGCTATATCACATGTGACTTATCAGACAATTTAATTTCTGAAAAGTCAGCAATTTTGCCATCTTTACCCTTATTCTATTTAATTCCAATAGTTAAAACATCAACAGCTAAGACCTACTGCCTCCTTCCTGTGTGCAAGACGCTGTTTGATAGGCATTTAACACTGACTAGTTCATTTGATCCTCCCAACAATCCTATGATATAGGAAACATTCTAATTGTTATTTTACAGAAAATGAAATTGAGGTACACAGAAGTAAAATAACTTGTCCAAGATCATACTGCTAATAAATGATAAAGATGAGATTGAAGTGTATGCAGTCTGTTTCCAGACCTTGATTATAATCATTGTGTCTCCCTTGTAAACTGATGTTCCAGAAGTTTATACAACTGAGACAAAGACAGAAATCATTAGGAATGACATAAATAAGGAATCTTTAGCCTTAAATGACCACAATATACTATACTGTATATTTGTGGAGGAAAAATAACCACGTTAAAGAACACACTAGAGCCTTATTCATTAAAACTGTGCCTACATGGAAAAGTACAATGAAACTTTTTTTTAACATTTACCTTTCTAACTTAAGAATGGCTCAACTGAAACATTTTTTCCATATTTTTTATATGTACATGTTTTTAAAGATTAATCACATAAACAAAAGGTTTACTATTACATAGTCTGATTTAATAAGCCTTGATTGTTTACCATGCACTATAATACAAATGGGATATGCAAATACGATTAAAACATGAACTCTAAACACCAACAATTCACAAGTGAGAAATCCATTTAATAAAAAGTAATAACAATGTGATAAGAAGCAATGAAGGAAGTATTTACAAAGTGGAAGGGTGAAAGCATAAATAATAACACACTGAGCTGAAATGATCTGCACTGCAACAGAGGAAGTAGAAAGAAAAGTAAGGCTTCCTGAGGAAGTAACATCCTCAGCACGTAACTCATGAAACAGATAAATGGGTGATAAAGGTCATTGGAGACAAAGATCTTGGACAGAGAAAACAGTACATGTAAAGGCACAAAGGTATGATCAGCATGGCACAGCCAGTTGAGAGAGTTCAAGTAGGTGGTATGGTTGCAACATAAAATTCAAGGCATGCAGTGAAAAGAGATGAGCTGGAGTAATGACTAAATCATTTAATTCCTTCAGAACTACTCAGACTCATGATGAGGATCCATTAAAGGGACAAGAGGGCTAACAAGTCTACTGTATTCATTCTTGAGTTGTGGTTTCATCTTCAAAAACAGATATTCAATAACAGTATTTCCCTAATTTTCAAAGTGTACCATCTCCCATCCCTGCCTATAAAGATAAGTTATAACAACAACAAAAAAGTATTCTAGTTTCTAATTATCAAAGACTGTACTGAGTTACATAGCATAATAGTGTAGTAAATTACACTAGCATAATAGTGAATTACATAGCATAATAGTGTAGTAAACCTTGGGATCTGAATTACATAGCATAATAGTGTAGTAAACCTTGGGATCAATAGAATTAGTTTACTTTTAATTTATTAGCAGAAAATTAATGAAACATTATAATAACACAATTTTAACTGAAGCAACCTATAATTATTATAGTTTAGTTCTGAATAAAACAGTTAAATTCAAACTATCATAAACAACTCTGAGGAGCAGGAAATCTACTACATTTGATTTCAAGCTCTAATTTATTCCCATTTAAAGGCAACCGAGAGTCTATATTTGGAACTAACATAAAGTAGCAACAATACCTATCATTTACAAAGTCCTATACATTTTCAAATCCATCTACATTTATTATTTATTCCTCTGATAAGTTTATTATGGAGGTATCATTTCTTCCATCTAATCAAAATTGCAGAGAAAATTCATGCACAGCATGACAGGGTGGTTTTTCCTGCTGAACAGACAAATAATCTAAGATCAAGAGACATGAAATAATAGCCTATATCCTATTCTGGGAGATACATGCGAGACACTATATGACACTCAGCTCTGAGGTAGTCCAGCAAAAGTTACATCAAAGTTTATTTTATATAGGCCTTAATGTGGCTCCTTTGCCAATGCCAATCCAAAAACAGACTTTAAAAAAACCATACATCTAGAGCAGCACTGAAGATATATAGTGAGGAAGGTGGGAAAATCTTGTTTTATTATCTGAAATGCCAGTTTAACCCATGTCAGAGAGACAAAACTTGATACAGGGGCAGATTTAACTTACTACAAAAGAGAAACCTCAATGACAATGTAGATACAGGCATAGACGTAGATTTGGGATTGATACTGAAAGGGTAAAAGCATAAAACTAAAGGTTGAAGTTAAGTTTTCATTCCTAGATAAGATCAAGTAAGATTCCACTGTTAAACCACTGTTCCAGACACTCAACAAATACCTGAAAATACTTAGAACCAGTAAAGTTATTTCTATTGTACGCATTCTGTTTATTTTCAATCTTACCGGCTTTTAAATTTTAAATATTTTCTGAAACAAGGGAGAATTTAAATTAGCTAACTAAACAAATAGGAAACAAAAAATGAAAAAAGAAAATCATACCTTTATATCAAAATTACAATCAAGTCTTCTAATTAACACGATGAAAGTGCCAGACGAATTGTCTTTTACTGGTGGAGGCACTATGGGTTCACAGGCATTCTCTGGTTTTGAGTTAATCAAAAATCCCTGAAAAATAATTGGTAAAAGTTACCTATTTCATTCAATGAATCAATCAACTTATTTCTACAAATATCTTTTTATCTTGTCATGGTTTTTGCATTATGTTAGATGTATTACCAGGCATCTACAATTGCTCACAATCCCAGAAATTCTAAAGCAGGATTTGCTTTCATAAGCATTTAGTTTTCTAAAATAAGTTCTATTTTTTGTATTGAAGTTAAAAAAAAAAAAAAACCCATGCAAAGGCCAATCACCCCAAAGACAAGCTCTGGTATATTTTCTAACAATATCTGACCTTTTTAAACCAAGCAAATATGTCTTAAAAATTAACTTTCTTTCATTTTAGCAGACAATGGAATGCACATAATAAATACATTTCTAGAAATTTATTCCACAGAAATGCTAGCTTGAGTATATAAAGTGTATGTGGAAAGTCACTGGTACATTATTTTTAATAGCAAAAACTGGAAATCATGCATATCCACAAGGCAGCTATTTAAACAATTATAGTATACTTTATACAACAGAAAAATAATGCAGCCATCAAAAAAAATGAGGAAGACCTGTAAACACTAAACTGAAAAGATGTTCACAAGATAACCATGAATTTAAAAAGTAAACAGCAAGTTGCTTTCCCAGGAATGCAGGATGGTTTGACATAAGAAATTGTGGTAACAGGCAAGTACCAGTGACTCACACCTGTAATCCCAGCACTTTGGGAGGCTGAGGCAGGTGGATCACCTGAGGTCAGGAGTTCAAGACTGGCCTGGCCAACATGGCGAAACCCCGTCTCTACTAAAAATACAAAAGTTAGGCAAGCATGGTGGCACACGCCTGTAGTCCCAGCTACTTGGGAGGCTGAGGCAGGAGAATCGCTAGAACCCGGGAGGTGGAGGTTGCAGTGAGTCAAGATTGCACCACTCCATTCCAGCCTAGGCAATAGAGCAAGACTCTGTCTCAAAAAAACAATGTGATAACAGATTAAAACAGAAAAATCAAATGACTATCTTAACAGATGTAAAAAGTGAATAAACACATAAAGATGATCAAATTCACTGAATTCATTTATAAAGGAAGGAGGAGGCAATTAAAGCTATAAGACAATGTCTTAACAACAGTTTTGTAGAGTCTCTGAACTGGTCACACCAATCATCTATTCCACAGGATTTGGCAATTTCTCCCCCCTGAAATTATTGCTTGGCTTGTGATACGGAAAGTGTTTTGGGTATAAAATGTATCACTCTTTCATTTGCTCATATAATAGCTCTTCTTAATCCCATAAAGCGCTTGGTTTTTGTTTTGTAAGGAAACACAACTGCGGTCATCCTTCCAGTGATGAATATTTGCTTTACTCTTGTTAAATCTGTACCCTGCTCTAAGTGCCTTTCTGCTAACACTAACTTTTTGCTTTAATGCCAAATCACTAGTGTAGGAAATCTTTCAGCACGGTTATTATAGCAACTAAACTCAGGCCATATAGGTTGACTCCCAGTTCCAAAATGGTGGTATAGAACCAAGCTGGCTTGACTCCCCACAAAGAAAAATAAAAACACATATACAGCAACGAGATTATGGCCAGAAATAAGCCAGAACTCAAATATAAGGAGAGATCATTTCCAGGGCCACAGAGAAGTTAAAAAAACTCCCAGCAGACAGAGAATTGACTTCCACATCCATGATGCCCTGCCCCTCATTTTGCCCAGCACCAAGGGCAAGAAAAATTTCCCCTCAACTCACTGTTTCTACACTGGAAAAAGTAAGACCAAGGTGGAACCAGATTGCCCACTATCTTGCATTCCCTGTGTCTCTTCCTTAACCCACAGAAAGCAGTACAAGTGCCTGAAGGGAGAAATATCCATGAGGTAGATAGAGACTAAGAGGGGAAGCAGGATTATAATTCCCAGCCCTGGAAAGGATAGTTCTCCTTTGTAACTCTACCAAAGGAGATGTCAAATCACAGTAGCAATTCTGCAGCGCCACACAGTAGGTTTGTCCCTATATGGTCTAAAAAGGGGAAGCATAAATAATCCACCCTAGGCCGGGCGCAGTGGCTCACACCTGTAATCCCAGCACTTTGGGAGGCAGAGGTGGGTGGATCACCTGAGGTCGGGAGTTCACGACCAGCCTGACCAACATGGAGAAACCCCATCTCTCTCTATAAAAATAATAATATTAATCCACCCCTTGTTTCTTAATATACTTGCTTTCACTTTGCACTGTGGACTCATCCTGAATTCCTTCTTGTGCAAGATCCAAGGGCTTTCTCTTGGGGTCTGGCTTGGGATCCCTTTCCTGTAACACCACCAGTGCTATGACAGTTTACAGATGTCATGACAACATCAGGAAATTATCCTATATGGGCTACCCTCTGGGCTGCTCTGTCTATGGAGTAGCCATTATTTTATTCCTTTACTTTTCTAATAAACTTGCTTTCACTTTACTCTATGGCTTACCCTGAATTCTTTCTTGCATGAGATCCAAGAACCCTCTCTTGGGGTCTGGATCGGGACCCCCTTCCTGTAACAAATGCTTATATCAAAAAAGCATAAAGATTTCAAATAAACAACCTAACAATGAACCTCAAGGAGCTAGAAAAGCAACACTAAATGAAACCCAAAATTAGTAGACAGAAAGAAAGATCATTCATTCCAATTTTTCTGTGAACAAAAAGAAGAAAGGAAGAAGAAAGGAAGGGGAAGGAAGGAAGAAAGGAAGGGAGGGAGGGAGGGAAGGAGGGAGGGGAAGGGAGGGGAGGAGATACAAATTGAGATGTAAAAACAACACAGAAGATCAACAAACCAAAAAGTTGTTTTTGTGAAAAGACAAACATTGAAAACCTTTTTTCTGGACTAAGTGAAAAAGAGAGAAGACCCAAGTAAATAAAATCAGAAACAAAAAAAGGATACATAACAGGCCAAAGGAAGGAGCTGACAAATTCAGTTTCTTAAAAAGAAAAATTTAATAGGGACTTATGAACAGAAGCCATGTTTGTGTCTCTGGCGGTAGCGAGATGGCTGATCCCAGTGCCATTACCCTCCAGACCTGGGGCTTATAAACACAGGGAAAGGAGTAATTCAGAAAGGATTAGTAGGACAATTAAAGAATGGAAAAGGAAAATGTGGCATGTATACAACATGGAATACTATGCAGCCATAAAAAACGATGAGTTTGTGTCCTTTGTAGAGACATGGATGAATCTGGAAACCATCATTCTCAACAAACTGACACAAGAACAGAAAATCAAACACCACATGCTCTCACTCATAGGCGGGTGTTGAACAATGAGAACACATAGACACATGGAGGGGAGCATCACACACTGGGGTCTGTTGTGGGGGCCAAGGGAGGGATAGCAGGGTGGGGTGGGGAGGTCAGGGAGGGATAACATGGGGGGAAATGCCAGATGTAGGTGATGGGGGGGGATGGAGGCAGCAAACCATATTACCATGTGTGTACCTATGCAACAATCCTGCATGATCTGCACATGTACCCCAGAACCTAAAGTACAATTAAAAAAAAAAAAGAATGATAACAGGGTTGTTTGACCTAAGGGCAGAATTTACTGGTAAGTACCTATTTTTACACAAGGAACAACAGATAAACATCTTTCACTAAAAAGGTGAAAGATCTAAACAAGGAAGACTATAAAACATTGGTGAAAAAAATTAAGAGGACACAAAAAAATGAAAAGATATTCCATGCTCACAAACTGAAATAATTAATATTGTTAAAATGACTATACTATACTATCCAAAGCAATTAACAGATTCTGCAATCCCTATAAAAATACCAATGACATTCTTCACAGAAATAGAAAAATAAATTCTAACATTTATATAGAACCACAAAAGACCCTGAGCCAAAGAAATCATGAGCAAAAAGAACAAAGCTGGAGACCTAACACTACCTGACTTCAAAATGTATTATGAGGCTATAGTAACCAAAACAGCATGATATTGGTATAAAAACAAACACACAGACCAATGGACTGGAATAAAGAACCCAGATATAAATACACGCATTTCCAGACAACTCATCTTCAACAAAGGCATTAAGAACATACAATTCAGAAAGCACAGTTTCTTCAATAATAGTGCGGGGATAGCTAGATAACTATGTTCAAAAGAATGAAACTAAATCGCTATCCCTCATCATACATAAAAATAAAAATGTATTAAAGAATTAAATCTGAGACATGAAACTGAAACTACTAGAAGAAAACATTGGGGATGCAATCTAGGACATTGGTCTAGACAAATATTTTCAGATTAAGATCTCGAAAGCACAGATAACAAGAGCAAAAATAGACAACTGGGATTAATCCGCTAAAAAGCCTTTGTATGGCAAAGGAAACAACAAAGTGAAGAGACAAACCACAGAATTGAAGAAAACATTTGCAAACTACCCATTTTACAAAGGATTAATAAAAAGGATGTACGGTATAGAGAGTGTAAACAATACAATTACAAAAAACAATCGGATTTTTTGTCAAAAGATCTGAACAAACATTTATTAAAAGATGGCAAACAAACCTTTCTCAGAAGATGACAAACAAATGACCTATAGGTATATGCAAAAATGTTCAACAACGAATCATTAAGAAAATGCAAATAAAAACCATTTTAAATGAGATATCATCTCACACCAGTTAAAATGGCTACTATCAAAAAGACAGTTAACACATGCTGATGAGAATGTGGAGAAAGTGGAATGCTTGTACACTGTTGGTGGGAAAATAATTAGTACAGACACTATGGAGAACATTGTAGAGAGTCTTTAAAAAACTGAACACAGAACTACCATTTGATCCAACAATTCCACTACCGGATACATATCCAAAATAAAGGAAACCAATATATTAAAGAGATATCTATACTCACATGTTTATTGCAGCACTATTCACAATAGCCAAAAGACGGAATCAACCTAAGTGCCCATCAACAGGTAAATGGATAAAGAAAATGTGATCACACACACACACACACACACACACACACACACATACACACACACAAAACAGTATTATTCAGCCACCAAAAAAGAATGAAATCCTGTCATTTACAGCAACCTAGATGGAACTGGAGTCCAGTATGTTAAATGAAATAAGCCAAGTACAGAAAGAAAAATATCACATGTTCTCACTCATACGTGGGGCTAAAAAAATTTCATTTCATGAAGACATAGTAGATATGGTTGCTAGAGGCCAGGAAGGGCAAGGGGAGTAGAAAAGAAATAGGAAAAATATATATAAATGTATTTATTAGCTCTGAACTTACTTAAAAATAATAAAGTATATGTGTATATTTTACCTCAATAATAAATAAACACACAACATATCAAAACAAATGTGGTGTTGCTAAAACAATTCTTAGAAACTGATAACTGCAAATGAACAACAATCTCAAGTCAAAAATTTAATCTTCCACCTTAAAATACTTGAAAAAATAAGAGAACTAAATCTAAAGCAAGCAGAAAGAAGGAAATAAAAATTAGAGTGGAAATTGATAAAACAGAGAATAAAAAATAAAGAAAATCAACAAAACCAAAAGTTGGCTCCTTGTAAAAAATCAAAATTAACAAATACTTATCTGGTCAGACCAAATGAAGGAGAAGACTCAAATTAATAAAAGCAAGAACTTAAGAGGGGATGGGACACTGTTAGCAACCCTAGAAAAATGAAAAGTCCAGGCCAAGAATGCCTAACTGGTTGCATTTTACTGAATGTTTAAAGAAGAATTAGCACAAATCTTCCACAAAATCTTATCCAAAAAATAGAAGGGGAACCCCTCCAAACTCATTCTATGAGGCCAGTATTACAATGACACCAAACTAGGTAAAAACATCAAAGGAAAAGAAAACTACAAACTCATATTCTTTGTGAATATAGAAATTAAAATCCTCAAAAAATTTTTGGAAAATTGAACCCAACCAAATATATTTTTTAAATTATACATCATTACCATGTTGGATTTATTCCAGGAATGCAATGTTGGTATATCAACTAAAATTAATTAATGTGATATGCTATATCAACAGAATAATGGGGGGAAATTACAAGATCATCTTAATAGACACAGAAAAAAAGCATTTGGAAAATTCAACATCCCTTCATGATAAAAAATATTCAACAATCTAGGAATAGAAGGGAACTTTTTCAGCCTAATAAAGGACATTTACAAAAAACCCACAGCTAACACTATATATAATGATGAAAGACTGGATGCTTTCCCCTTCATATCAAGGACAAGGCAAGGATGTCTACTCCACACTTCTTTCAAAACTGTACTGGTAGTTTCACCAGAGCATTTAGGAGAAAAATAAATAAAATAAAAGCCATCCAGATTAGAAAAGAAGGACTAAAACTAGCTATTTGCGAATAACATAATCTCACATAAAGAAATCCTAAAGAATTCACTAAAAAACAACTATAAGTAATCAACAAATTCAGCAAGGTTGCAGGATTAAAGATCATATTAAAAATCAACTGAATCTCTAAATACTCACAATGAGAAATCCAAAAATGAAATTAGGAAAGCAATACCATTTACAATAGTATCAAAGAGGATAAAATACCTAGGAATAAATTTAACAAAAGAAGTACAAGGCCTGCCTACTACAAGTTACAAGACTTTGTTTAAAAAAAAAAAAAAAAATTAAAGACCTAAATAAATGGAAAGCTATTTTCATAGGTGAGAAGATTTAATATTGTTAAGACTGCCATGCTCCCTAAATTAATTTTGATACAGTCTATATGAAAATCCAGCTGGATTCTTATTTTTATTTTTGCAGAAACTGACAATGTGATTTTAGAACTCAACTGAAAATTCAAAGGGTCTAAAAAATAGCCAAATTAGTCTGAAAAAAGATGAACAAGTTGGAAGACTCACATTTCAAATTTCAAAAATCACTACATACCTATAGTAATCAAGACACTATGGTACTGGCATACAGACAGACATATAGATAATGAAGTAGAATACAGATTCCAGCAATAAACCTTCATATTTATGGTCAATTGACTTTTTTATAAGGGTATCATGACAACTCAATAGGAAAAGAAGTTTTTTCAACCAGTGGTGCCAGGACAACTGGATGTTCACATGCAAAAGAATTAAGTTGGACCTCACCTCACACCATATACAAAATTTAACTCAAAATAAATTAAAGATCTAAATCTAAGAACTAAGATGATAAAATCATTGGAGAAAAAGGCATAGATTTTTAAGAATTTGGATTAAGCACTTGTTTCTTAAATATAACATAAAAAACGTAAGAGAAATAATAAATTGGACTTAATCAAAATTAAAAACTTTTGTTCTTCAAAGAACAAACGATATCAAAGAATGAAAAGACAACCCAGAGAATAGGAAAATGTATCTGTAAATCATATATCTGATGGGGGACTTGTATCTGGAATATATAAAGAAACTTACAAATCCATAATAAAAACTCATATAAACCAATTTAAAAATAAGCAAAAGATCTAAATAGACATTTCTTCAAAGAAGATATACAAATGGCTAATAAGCACATGTAAAGATGTTCAGTATCACTAATCTTTAGGAAAATGCAAATCAAAACCACAATGAGATACCACTTCACAACCTCCAGGATATCATCAAAAAAGACAGATAAAAACAAGTCCTGACAAACACACGGAGAAACTGTAACCTGCAAACACTGCTGGTTGGAATTTAAATGGTGCAGCCACTTTGAAAACGAATCTGGCAGTTCCTTAAAAGGTTAACTACAAAGTTACCATATGACCCAGCAATTGCACTCTTAAGTATACACTCAAGAAAAATGAAAACATATGTCCACACATAACACATGTACATTTATAGCAGCATTATCCATAATAGCCAAAAGTAGAAACAACTCAAATGTCTATCAACTGATGAAAATATAAACAAAATGTGATATATCCGTACAATGAAATATTATTCAGCCAGCAAAAGAAACAAAGTACTGAATGAACCTTGATGGCAGGCCAAGTGAAAAAAGCTGGAAACCAAAGTCCACATATTATATGATTTTATTTATATGAAATGTTAAAATAGGCAAATCTAGAAACAGGTAGTAAATTAATGACTGCCTATGACTGGGTGGGGAGGGGTTAGGA
This sequence comes from Cacajao melanocephalus, assembly GCA_963573385.1. Classification (NCBI taxonomy): domain Eukaryota; kingdom Metazoa; phylum Chordata; class Mammalia; order Primates; family Pitheciidae; genus Cacajao; species Cacajao melanocephalus. The sequence goes on along the minus strand of CAUYLG010054567.1, from coordinate 7,644 downwards.
AAAATGAGGAATCACACAACTAATGAGTATGGTGAGTTTCTCTTACGGGTGATGAAGATATCCTAAAATTGTGGTAACAGTTGCATAACTGTGAAAATACTAAGAGCAGATGAAATGTACACTGAAATCAGTGAATTGTATATGAATTATATCTTCATAAAGCTGTTGTTCAAAAACAAGAGACTGGCAAGCATGGTGGCTCACGCCTGTAATCCCAGCACTTTGGGAGGCCAAGGCAGGCAGATTGCTTGAGTTCATTAGTTTGAGACCACCTGGGCAACATGGCAAAACCCCATCTCTACAAAAAATACAAAAATTAGCTGGCTGTGGTGGTGCACGCCTATAGTCCCAGCTACTCTGGAGGCTAAGGTGGGAGGATTGCTTGAGCCCAGGAGTGGGAGGCTGCAGTGAGGCATAAGCACACCACTGTACTTAAGCTTGGCAGACAGAGTGAGATCCTCCCTCTCAAACAAAAAAACAACAACAACAAAACAAAACAGGAGGGTATAGGGCTGGTCAATTAACAAGACGGCTTTTGAGGTTATATCTTAAATATTCCTGTTTTTACTATTAATATTGATGGTTATTGTAACAAACATAATATCTGTTTAATATATACAGGACCAAAATATCTAGAAAGAAGTTTCATGAATGTGTTGAAGGGGTTAGCCCCTTTGTACAGGCTCCAGTCTACCGTAACCAGTGATAAGTGCTACTTCTGCAAACAGCCAGAAAAGACATTTTTATCTTATGGAGATGTTTGTTTTTATTTATTTATTTTTATTTCTTAGATCACACTGGTTAAGGAGAAATACATTCCAAATCCTAATTTTTCTTCTCTTGGTTTTGGAATTTTGGTTGTCCCATCTGAATACAATATCCTATTAAATATGCACTATACCTTTCTTTCTATCATCAGAATAAGATTAACTTGATTCCAAATAAAACTTCATTTATACATAAATTAATAAATATCTTCTCCCAAAGTTTACTACTTCAAATTAATCTGCACACACAAATAGTTTGCTAGTGATCTTGCCCTTAAAAGAAAAAAGGAGGGAAGGGTGGCAACAAATCATAGTATCCAGAATAATGCTAGGAAATAAGATCAATAAATTATTTTTTATTCGAATTGATATGGAGAGATTTAAACTAAGGGAAATCATAAAAGATGCAACTGACATTCTTTTTAAATTTAGTTCTTAACAATAGCATAATTGGTAAACATTTAACAATTGTAACCTTCAGTTTTCTTTTACTTAACAGTAGTGATTTGTCAGGATTTTGATTTTATGATATTCTAGCTCTATGAAGAAAAGGTCATCTGGTTGTGCCTCTCATTTGGTACACACATAACATTTGTTCACTCGATGGATATGATATCTTGACATTTTAAAAAACAAAATGAAATATGCGCTCTGGAGTCAATGCCTTTTAATTGATGTTACTGTCTTAGTTTGTTTGTATTGCTATAAAGGAATATCTGAGGCTGGGTAATTTGTAAAGAGGTTTATTTGGCTCATAGTTCTGCAGGACATAGAAGAAAACAAACAAAAAATGCATGGCACCGGCATCTGTTTCTGATGTCCTGCTTCCACTCAGGCATTGTGGAAGGTGAAGGGGAGCCCATGTGAGAAGAGATCACATGAGAGAGAAGAGAGTTGCCAGACTCTTGAACAATCAGCTCTCACAAGAACTGAGTAAGAATTCATTCATTATGGCAGAGGTCACCAAGCCATTCATGAGGGATCCACTTCCATGACCCAAACATCCTCCCATTGGACCTTACCTCCAACACCAGGGATCAAATTTCAACATAAGGATCAAATATCCAAACTACAGTAATTATTTTCACACTAATACTACAACCACATTATCATTCTAAAATATATATATATATATCCAATGAAACATTGCCATTTCAGCTACATACAACAAAATCTCTAAAAATAAGAGTTCTAAGTGGATTGTGCTTACACTGATAACGCATGTCCTCTACAATTGCCACATAATCAGTACAACCCAGTAAGGAATATTTATGCATAATTGATATTCTATAAAATTTGACAAATCCTGTAAAAATATAAAGAGGCTAAATGTAATAACTACAGAATTCTTAACAGAATCCTTGATAGCAAGAGTTTAGAAACAAACACAAAAAGTAAATCCATGAAAACTTAACAGGTATCAGAAAAATCCTCCTTCAGTATTTTAAACAAAGTAGGCCAGGTGCAGTAACCCATGCCTGTAATCCCAGTACTTTGGGAGACCAAGGCAGGCAGATCACCTGAGGTCAGGAGTTCAAGACCATCCTAGCCAACATGATGAAACCCCGTCTCTACTAAAAATACAAAAATTGTCAGGCATGGTGGCATGTGCCTATAATCCCAACTACCCAGGAAGCTGAGGCACAACAATTGTTTGAACCCAGGAAGCATAGGTTGCAGTGAGCTGAGATTGCACCACTGTACTCCAGCCTGGGTGACAGAGCAAGGTTCCATCTTGAAAAAAAAAAAAGGATCAAGACTAAGAGGAATTCTTTGGTTATGAAACAAAAACCATACTGTTTTCTAAAACATAACAAAGACAACCACAACAAAAAAAGGCCATCACTCATTCATTACTTACCACAGCACTTGCCATTTACAATTTGTCAGTATAACTCAGTTTATGGTTAAACACAACCTGGTTAACTAAAGGTGATACAATTTGGTTATCAATCTGATTAAAGGACCATAATGATGGAAATGGTAAGATCCTAACTAGAAGAATTATTTTCAGTATTCAGAATTCAAAGAGAATGGCAACTGGCAAGAAGGGATAGCGCAGGCAAACAAAAGTGGGGAGAGCGTGGTGGCGCATGCCTGTAGTCCCAGCTACTCGGGAGGCTGAGGCAGGAGAATTGCTTGAACCCAGGAGGCGGAAGTTGCAGTGAGCCGAGATCGCGCCATTGCACTCCAGCCTGGGTAACAAGAGCGAAACTCTGTCTCAAAAAAAAAAAAAAAAAAAAAGTGGGGAGAACAATTACAATACCTTAATAAGAGTACTGTTATTGCCATTAGTTATTCTGTTAATTTCAAAGGTGATGACTGCTCATTCATTTATTTCATGAAACAGGGAATATATCAAATGTAAAGAATTATTTTATTATTTATCACTTACAGAAGAAGGGGGATATTACTAAACTCATCAAAGTGGCCAGACATTCTTTTATACCAGCAGTATATAAAATTACCTGGTTTCATATCCTTGCCAGTTGTGGATGTTGTTAGACTCATATTTTCCCTAATTTGATGAGTGTGAATTGGCATCTAGTTATAATGTATACAAGAAGACATATTTAAAAGATGTTCACTAAAAAAGAAAGTGAAAAAACTGGCATCTACCAGCAAAAGAACAAAAAAATAAATTGTGGCATATTCATAACATGTAGTATGCAACAGTTAAAATGAATTAGAAATATGTAATAACAAAAATTTCAAATATAGTGTTAGATGAAAAAAGCAAGTTTTAAAAACAGCAAAAAAAATTTAAATGGAAGCACAACATCTAAAGATGTATATATGGTAGATATATATATATGTTTTATAACATAAATGGGAAAGATATACATAAGCTTCAGGATAATGATCATCTATAAGGAGCAAGGTAAGGGAACACAATATGGTAGGATAAAAAGGATGTTTCAGTGGTATCTGCAATATTTTGTTTCTTCTTTAAAAAAAAAACAGTAAAATATTAACCTCTAGGTAGCAGGTATACAGGATGCTCTGTTATTCTCATACTCTTGTCTATGCTTGAAATATTTCAATTTTTAAAAAGTGAAAGCAATCTAAATGTCCAATCACACAAAGGATTGGTTACATTATGGTGTAATTCAAGTATTATAATAAATTGTATAATTTTGAATGATGATATGAATGTATAGATTTTTATTTGGAAAGATATCTACAATATTGGATATCCCATTCCACATATTGCCAATTTTTTTAAGTTGCAAAATAGCACATATAAGTGCATAAAATGAAGGCATGAGTGTGTCTACACAAGTTCACACAGTTGTACCCAAATGTCTACCACTATAATCTTTAACTGTAGAATTATGTATGATTTTCATATTCTTTAACTTTATTGATATTTAATATTTTGCATATTTATGGGATACATGTGATAATTTGTTTCATGCATAAAACATGTAATGATCAAGTCAGGATACTTCACCAATCTATCACCTTGAGTATTTATCATTTCTATGTGTTGAGAACATTCCAAGTTCTCTCTTCTAGCTACTTTAAAATATACTTAGTACATCATTGCTAACTATGGTCACCCATTCTGTCATCGAACATTAGAACATTCTATCTAACTGTATGTTTGTACCCTCTTCCAACCTCTCTTCATCTCCCCCTCTCAACCACACCCTTTTCCCACCCTCTGGTATCTATCATTCTACTCTCAACCTCCATAAGATCAACTTTTTTAGCTTCCACAAATGAGTGAGAACATTGGATATTTGTTCTTTCTCTGCCCGTATAATTCCACTTAGCATAATAATCTCTAGTTCCATTCATGTTGTGACAGATGACATGATTTCATTCTTTTTATAGCCAAATAGTATTACATTTCATATATATACATTGTTTTAATCCATTCATCTATTGATGAACACTTTCCACATCTTGGCTACTGTGAAATGACGTAATAAACGTGCAAGTGCAGGTATTCCATTGATACATTTCTTTTCCTTTGGATAAATACCCAGTAGTGGGACTGCTGGATCTTATGGTAGTGCTATTTTTAGTTTCCCAACCCCCGCCATTTTTATTTTATTTTGGAAATCGCCATATCATTTTCTACAGTAGTTGTACTAACTTACATTCCCACTAACAGTGTAGGAGTTCCCTTTTCTCCGAATCCTTGTCAACATCTGCAACATTCTGTCCTTTTAATAACAGCCATCCTAACTGGATTAAGATGCTATCTCACTGTGGTTTTGATTTACATTTCCCTGACGATTAATGATGTTGAACATTTTTTTCATATGCTCATTGACCATTTGTATGCCTTCTTTGAGAAATATCTGTTTATATCATTTGCCCTTTTTTATATCAGATTTTTTTTTTGCTGTTGAGATTTTCAAATTCTTTACATACTCTAGATATTAGTCACTTGTCAGACGGATAGTTTGCAAATATCTTCTCCCATTCAACAGGTTTTCTCTTCCCTCTGTTGATTCCTTTGCTGTGTAAAAGCTTTTTAGTTCAATATAGTCTCATTTGTCTATTTTTGTTTTTTTGTCTGTACTTCTGAGGTCTTAGCCGTAAAATCTTTGCCTAGATCAATGCCCTGAAGTGTTTTCCCTATGTTTTCTTCCAGTAGTTTTATAGTTTTGGGGCTTACATTTAATTCTTTAATCCATTTTGAATTGATTTCTGTATATGGTGAGAGACAGCGGTTCAGTTTCATTCTTCTGCATGTGGATATCCAATTTTCCCAGCACCCTTTATTGAAGAGACTGTCCTTTCCCCAATGTATGTTCATGGCACCCTTGTCAAAAATCATTTGGCTATAAATATGTGAATTTATTTCTGGATCCTCTACTCTGTAGCATTGGTCTGTGTGTCTGGTTTTATATCAATACCATATTATTTTGGTTCTTATAGCCTTGTTTTATATGTGTGTGTAATAGGTATATATGTGTATAGAGATGTATAAATATACATGTATGTGTGTATATATGTGTAAATACATTTTATATATATATATATATATATATATATATTTTTTTTTTTTTTTTTTTTAAGATGGAGTCCGTCTCTGTTGCCCAGGCTGGGGTGCAGTGGCACAATCTCGGCTCACTGCAACTTGCGCCTCCCAAGTTCACACGATTCTCCTGCCTCGGCCTCCTGAGTAGCTGAGACTACAGGTGCCCACCACCATGCCCAGCTAATTTTTGTATTTTTAGTACAGACAGGGTTTCACCATGTTGGTCAGGCTGGTCTCAAACTCCTGACCCCAAATGGTCCACCCGCTTCAGGATCCCAAAGTGCTGCGATTACAAGTGTGAGCCACCACACCTGGCCACCTTGTAATATATCTTGATGTCAGGTAGTTTGATGTCTCCAGCTTTGTTCTTTTTGTTCAGGATTTCTTTGGCTATTCAAGGTCTCTTCTGGATCCATATAAATTTTAGGATCTTTTTTTCTATTTCTATGAAAAATGACATTGATATTTTGATAGAAATTGCATTGAATCTGTGGACTGCTTTGGGCAGTATGGTCATTTTAATTATAAAATTCTCCTACTCCAAGAGCCATATTATTTTTCATATCTATATATCATCTTAATTTTAATGGTGAGCATATAACACTCTTCTAATGAGAAAAATAGTTTTTCATGAGCAGAAAAAAAAAATTAGTCTTTTGCCATATTGAACTGAGAAAGCCAGTAAGAAAACCTAACAAAAACTACTAAGTGAACAAAGATGCCCAGTAATGCAATGAGAAAATGGAGTGTGTTGATTCATGAAATCAAAAACCTGAGCCTCCTTTGACTTCGTGTGTGTGTGTGTGTGTGTGTGTGTGTGTCTGTGAGTGTCTTTACCTCCCCTCTTCTCTAAGTATTTGCCATGAGAAAATAATTTATTATTTTCTACATCAAATGAATGCTGTATTCCCTGCTTCATTTAATAAATAAGCAACAATTACTTTTTGAAATTAAGAGGAAAGGGTTTATTTTAGAAGCTCGAAATTGACTACAAAAGTATTCTATTTATACTATCCAACTATGTGTATTTGAAAACGTCCTTAGATCTTAGAATTCCTATTTTATCAATAGCCAGATGGTTTACTCTTTATTTTGACAATGCTATTTCGTTATTTATCCTTTGAAAAAGGAACTCTGACCTTTATTTAAGTCTACAGACTGAGGGTGATGCTGTAACAGTTCTAAGAGTGAGGAAGTCCAGCACCCTGAGCCTTAACCAAGGCTTCTTCACATCACAAAACTGTGTAAGTGTTCTGAGAGGAAAAATACACTAAGCAGCACTGAGCTTCTTTCTTGCAAAGAAAGCAGGCAAAGGAATTACCACAAATAAGACATCCAAACAACCACATTTCCTTGCAGTGTTTCCATTTTCCTTCACTAGGGAAAAAAAACCCTCTTCTAATCTCAAGACTTTATATTAAACAACATCATTTCCTGTAATAAGAATCTTGAAATAGGCTGGGCATGGTGGCTCACTCCTGTAATTCCAGCACTTTGGGAGGCCAAGGTGGGCGGATCACAAGGTCAGGAGTTCGAGACCAGCCTGGCCAACATGGTGAAACCCTGTCTTTACTAAAAACAAAAAAAAATTAACCAGGTGTGGTGGCATGAGCCTGCAATCCCAGCTACTCTGGAGGCTGAGGCAGGAGAATTGCTTGAACCCAGGAGGCAGAGGTGGTGGTGAGCGGAGATCACACCATTGCACTCCAGCCTGGGTCACAGAGAAAGACTCCAACACAAAAAAAAAAAAAAAAAAAAAAGAAAAGATTCTTAAAATTAGCTGGTAAAATAAGTTTCCACAAACTAGAACAAGCCTAGTTTGTGGAAAATTAACTGGTGATGATATAGGCCACTAATTTAATGAATAATGGTGAGTGG
>CAUYLG010054566.1:0-21049 GCA_963573385.1 Cacajao melanocephalus | reverse complement strand
AAAAAGATTAAGGACTTTTGCCAATGCGACTAAACCTCAATATTTCCCTATAAGATAAAAATATCTACGTTTTTCAGAGCTTATCTACATGAATAGCTAGATCTACAAATCTACGAGAGTTGGATGGAGCAGATATTGTCATTCCCTTTTAAGAAATAAGAAAATTGAGATCGCGCCATTGCACTCCAGCCTGGGTGACGGAGTGAGACCCTGTCTCAAAAAAAAAAAAAAAAAAAGAGAGAGAGAAAGAAATAAGAAAATCAGAGCATGTGATCTTTTAATAAATAAATTGTTTATTATAATCCATGTAAAGGAAAAGAAAAAAAAGAAGAAAATCAGAGCATGTGAAGAAGAGCCTGCACTAGAAACCAAAGGCCCTGACTTCTGAGTTCTCTTTCCACTCCACCATATTGGGAAAAGATGAAGTTATAAGTGTTACTGGGGCCCCTTCTGGAGGCACAATAAGGAAAAAGAAATTAATGTTGCCTTGCTAGACTATACAGAAAACTGGAGACCAGAAGAAGGGCTCAAAGACTATGCCCAAGATATGTTGATAGACTGAACAGAAATCCCACTGGAAGGAAGATAAACAGACAACAATGGTAATTTTTAGTCTAAACAGGATGTAAAGATTAAATACTCACCCTCCCCAAAACCAAACAGCAAGCTGAGTAGTCCTAGACCAGGTCATAATTATTTTTGCATTTCAAATCTGTTACTAAATGCTTCCAGCATGGCATCTGGCATATCAAGAAAAAAGGCATATTTTTGATAGGAAAGGAGAAATATGCACTTTTTTTTTTTTTTTTTTTTGAGATGGAGTTTCGTTCTGTCGCCCAGGCAGGAGTGCACTGTCATGCTGTCGGCTCACTGCAACCTCTACCTCCTGGGTTCAAGTGATTCTCCTGCCTCAGCCTCCTGAGTAGCTGGGATTACAGGCACGCACCACAATATCCAGCTAATTTTTGTATTTTTTTGGTAGAGATGGGATTTCAACCACATTGGTCAGGCTGGTCTCAAACTCCTGGCCTCATGATCCACCTGCCTAGGCCTCCCAAGGTGCTGGGATTACAGGCGTGAACCAACTTGCCTGGCCCTGAAACATGCACTTTCAAAACTTTCAAAAGAAACTTTAATTAAGGCACAGTAGTGTCTAATAACAATTTGCCTGCCTGTTGTCTTCTGAACTTGCCTATCTAAATGAAAGCAGGTAAAGCACAAATGCTGGCCTCTTCTTGACTCGGAAAGAGGAAGAATGAGCTTTATAGGTAGAGAACAACATTACAGTGTTTTTACATAGCATCTAGATGCAAGAAGAATCAGATAAGAAATGACATTCTGCAACACTGATTTACATGGATCAAAAACTTTAAATGGAGTTGAGAACAAACAGTAACAACAAGTTGAAAACTGACTCCCACAATTACCTTTGAGTTTGGTCTAAAGATGATGGATGTATTCTCATCATATTCCAGGCTGTCAAGAAAGTAGAAATAAATATATAAGCTCAAACACTGAACATCAGAGTTCATGAAGATGTCTTTCTAGATTCAAATATTTTAATATAATCAAATGCTAGATTTTGGTTTCATTCAATATACCACAAAGTTTGAGTTTAATGTACTGCCCCCAAAATGTGATAGAGAAAAAAATACATAAATCCCAGATTCTGAATTAATTGCTTTGGGGTGAGTATGGACATCAGTAATTTTTTTAAAAGTATACCAAGTAATTCTAATGTACAGCCAGAGTAGAGAACCATCATATTACAATCATGTAAAAATGTAGAGTACAACCAAAATTTAAGAAAAGCACCCAGTTTTAAGTAGGTAGTCACATAAAAACACCTCCAAATACTAAAAATTACATGTTTCAAATTATCTAAGGTTTCCCTTCATTTAAAAAAAAAAGTTAAATTATTGACATAATTTAATAATAAATAAGAGAAGGGTCAATAACAGAATGAGTGATGTCTAAGTAACTGCTAATTCCTGATAGGAAAAGACATTTTCCCATTTTTAAGCTGCCTTTAAATTTTTTTATTTTATGAGTTCTAAGTAAACCCATCAAATGATCATTTGTTTGCAGATATCATAACAACAGGTTTAATAATACCTTACTTGAAAAAAAAATAGCTAGCATGTATAAATAATCAAAAAAGGGGGCATCTACTAACAAAAGTTTCATTTTACAAAATGTGGCTATGTAATTATAAATTGCACAGTACTGTGATATGAAAGACACACATAAATTAGCTCTCAATGTGTCTATAAAATATTTTTTAAGAATCAAAAAGCAATATTTTCCAAATTAGAAGGTTACTATCATGTGTGAAAGTATCATGTATATAAGAAACGCATGCACAAGTAAAAAGTTAACAAACAATGGCTTTTTCACACATTTAAATTTTTATTTTATAAACTCAACATCTCCTTAGGAGTTTGACATTTCTTTAATACTGCCTTGATACAATTAAACCCTGTGGTATTGGGTCTACCACAGATACATCCGTTTCTTCTATCTAAAGAATCAAAAGATATTGCTTACTAACACACATAAGTTTCTCGTGAAATTGCCTAGCAGGTACATACCTTCCCAACCTATCAAAAACTGGGGCACTTGGTTTGCTTACGTTGTTGAAGAATAAGTCTAATTGAAATGTATGCGGAGATGTCTCTCTGTGAATGAAACAAAGTTGAACCATCAGCCTTTGTAACAAACACTTCCTAAATTAAAACAAATAACATAGTAAGTACAAAGTTAAGAGCAACTCTCGAATTAGAATATAACATTCCTAAGATTTAAATAACAAAAATATAGAGTTAACTATGATATTGTATGTAATTTTATTCACACCCAATCTCAAGCAGCCAAGAGCTCACTTTAAGTATTACTGAATATCAAATTTTAATCATCAAGTACTTTTTGCATGCTATCACTATTCCTTTTCTTTTTCTTTTTTTTTTTTTTTGAGATGTAGTTTTGCTCTCGTTGCCCAAGCTGAAGTACAATGGCACAATTTCAGCTCACTGCAACCTCCACCTCCTGGGTTCAAGCTATTCTCCTGCCTCAGTCTCCCAAGTAGCTGGGATTACAGGCACACACCACCACACTCAGCTAATTTTTTGTATTTTTCGTAGAAACAGGGTTTCACCATGTTAGCCAGGCTGGTCTCAAACTCCTGACCTCAGGTGATCCACCCGCCTCGGCCTCCCAAAGTGCTGGGACTACAGGCGTGAGCCACTGCACACAACCTCCCTTTCTTTTTTGAGACAGAGTCTTGCTTTCTTGCCCAGGCTGGAGTACAGCGGTGTGATTATAATTCACTATAACCTCGAGCTTCCAGACTCAAACAATCCTCGAGCTTCAGCTTCCCAAGTAGCTGCAACTACAGGTGTATGCCGCCACATTGGGCTATTTTTCTTCTTTTTTTTAGTAGAGACAAAGTATCACTATGTTACCCAGACTGGTTTCCAGGTCCTGAGCTCAAGCGATCCTCCCAAGTCAGCCTCCCAAAGTGCTGGCATTCAGGTATGAGCTGCTGCACCATGCCTGTTCCCTTTCATTATCAAAAGAATCAGGAAATAGCTAACTTCAAGTTGTATAAGTACAATTTAATTTCAACTTAATCCACCGTAATATGACTATAATAGTAATTTTAGCATCAGAGCCCTAAGTTGTGACTTAAAGCCAATTGATATTTGTACAGCAGCAATTTACAAAAATATTTTGGGGTTTCTAAAATAGATTATTTGGTTAAGATCAGAGCCTATTTAATTTGCATTAGTCTGAAATCCTGCTACACTTTATGTAAAAGATACTATACCACAGCACCCTCGATCGAAATTCCTTAAATTCAACTAAAATCTTGACTTTGAACACCACATGCTTTATTCTTGTTCATTTACATAAAAATCTAAATGTTAATAACTATAATGTCTAGAGTACTATCAAACAGATTCCTGCGTGTACTTCTGGTAGAAGCACAAACAGGCATAATCATTCTGAAAAACAATGTGGCAATAAAATTCAGGATACTAAGAAAATGTTCACATCAAGCTACTATTTGAACGTATTCCCCAAAGTTCATGTGCTGGAAACTTAATCACCAATGCAACAGTCTTGAGGCAAGCCTAATAAGAGGTGATTGGGTCATAAGGACTCTGCCCTCACGAATGAATGAGTGTTGTTATCTGGGGAATGGGTTAGTTACAGTGTTAGCGTGCTTGTTAACGATGCAAGTTCAACCCCCTTTTGCTCTCTTGGGCTCTCTGGCTCTTTTGCCTTCCATTATGGGATGAAGCAGCAAGATCATTCTTGCCAGACTGCTGGCACCTTGAGACTGGACTTTGAAGTCTCCAGATCTGTGAGATATAAATTTCTTTATAAATTATCCAGTCTATTGTATTCTGTTAAAGTAACACAAAATGGACAAAGAAACACCATTTGATTCACTTTTTTCTAGAAAGTGTTTCTACAGAAACACTGATATGCGAACAAACAGATTTTTTTCAAGAGGATATTGATCATACTATTACTTGTAATTTGAAAACTAAAAAGCATCTAATGGTCTCCACGTAGGAGACTAATCAAATACATTACAGTATAGTCATCCATTAGACTATATAGCTATTAGAGAGCATAAAATCAAACTATTTAGTGATGTAAAAGGGCTCCTGATATATTATTAAATGAAATAAAGCAATACATAAAACAATAAAAATTAACGGCAAAATAACAAGCATATATTTGCCTTATCCAAATTCAATCACATGAGGCCAACAACTCTAGTCTCTTCCTCTTGCCCTTCATTAGTTCTTTTTCTTTCCTTTTTTTTTTTTTTTTTGGAGATGGAGTTTTGCTCTTGTTGCCCAGGCTGGAGTGCAGTGGTACAATCTTGGCTCACTGCAACCTCCGCCTCCCAGGTTCAAGTGATCTTCCCACCTCAGCAACCCAAGTAGCTGAGACTACAGGCACATGCCACCAGACCCAGCTAATTTTTGTATTTTTAATAGAGAAGGGGTTTCAACCATGTTGACTAGGTTGGTCTCAAACTCTTGACCTCAGTTGATCCACCCGCCTTAGCCTCCCAAAGTGTTGGGATTACAGGCATGAGCCACTGCACCTGACCCCTTTGCCCTTCTTTAAACTAGACCCTGGACTTCAGTACCTCAAGAAAAGAAAAAAGAGCTAAAATACAAACTCTTTACTTTTGAGAACCCAAAGGCTCAGGTCCCCATCAGTGAAAAACAATTTAAAGAATCAAAGGAAATCTGACTGCACTAGACAGTTATCTTACAACTTGGTGACCCTAAAAAAAACCTAACCTCACATAAGGTATCATACTTACAAAAAGTAATAATAAAATACACATACAAGCATACATATATACATATGTACACATATATAAAAACACACACATTTTAAAATATATATAAATATATATACACATATATCTAGACCAAGTGCAGTGGCTCATGCCTGTAATCACAGCATTTTGGGAGGCCAAGGCGGGTGGATCACAAGGTCAGGAGTTAAAGACCAGCTTGGCCAACATAGTGTAACCCTGTCTCTACTAAACCTACAAAAATTAGCTGGGCAAGGTGGTGGGCACTTGTAGTCCCAGCTACTTGGGAGGCAGAGGCAGGAGAATCACTTGAACCCAGGAGGTGGAGACTGCAGTGAGCTGAGATCACGCCATTGCACTCCAGCCTGGGCAACAGAGCTAGATTCCATCCCAAAAAAAAAAATATATATATATATGTATATCAAATGTGAAGATGTTCCTGAAACCAGAGGAATTATTATTATTATTATTATTATTATTTTTTGGAACACAGTCTTGCCCTGTTGCCCAAGCTGGAGGGCAATGGCACAATCACAGCTCACTGCAACTTCGAACTCCTGGGCTCAAGCAATCCTCCCGCCTCAGCCTCCCAAGTAGCGAGGACTATGAGCCACCATGTCCAACTAATTTTTACATTTTTTGTAGAGATGGGGTCTCCCTATGTTGCCCAGGCGGGTCTCAAACTCTTGGTCTCAAGTGATCCTCCTGTCTTGGCCTCCCAAAGTGCTGGGATTAGAGGCGTAAGCCACCACACCCTGCCAGAATAAAGGGATTAAAGGAATTTTAATTTTATCTAAGCATTTATGAATTTTATAATGAGAAAAAACACTATTGTAAAGTATGCCCACAAATATCATTTGATCTCTAACACTGCTTTCCACTTGGAGACTCTGGTCTTCCTCGTTTTTCTTTCTTTCTTTTTTTTTTTTAAAGATGGTTCTCACTCTGTTGCCCAAGCTGGAGTGCAGTGGTGCAATCTTAGCTCATTGCAACCTTGGCCTCACAGGTTCAAGCAATTCTCCTGCCTCAGCCTCCCAAGTAGCTGGGATTACAGGTGCATGCCACCACACCTGGCTAATTTTTGTATTTTAATAGAGACAGGGTTTCACCATGTGGGCTAGCCTGGGCTCAAACTCCTGACTTCAAATAATCTACCTGCCTCAGCCTCCCAAAGTGCTAGGATTACAGGCATGAGCCACTGTGCCCGGCCCTCAATGCGTTAATACTTCACTTCACTGTTCTGTGGCATACTAATCATGTATAAATTTGTTTCTGATACTTTATATTTGGAGTTATTAAAACAAGAACAGCCACACATCTCCAGCTAAGAAAAAGGAAGAGGGTTAAGATAAAAGAAAATGCAACAAATACTCCTACCAATGGCATCTAATGGTAGAAATCCAATTTGCCTGCTATGGATGCCAGCCTCTAAGATGGCCCCAATGACCCCTTCTTCCTGGTATTCACACCCTATGTGGTAGGGTGTACACCCGACGTAGGGCCCTCCCACACTATACCAGCAGAATATGTAACCTACAGAATATAGTAAAGATAATAATGTCACCTTCTGATATTAAGTTATAAAACACACTGACTGTGGCTTTTTCTTGGGCATGGTCTCTCACTCTTAGATCACTCACTCACGAACAAGCCCATGGAGAAGATCTCCTGGAAAAGAACTGAAGCCTCCTGCCAGCAACCCCATGAGTGAGCTACCAAGCAAATTCTTCAGCCCCAGTCTGTATCTTGACTACAACTTCATGAGAGAACCTCAGCCACTCCCAGATTCCTGACCCTCAGAAACAATGTGAGATAATGTTTAGTTTTAGGTTGCTAAATTTGCTATAATTTGTTACGGAACAATAAATGACAAACTTTTTTTGGCCAAAAGCAGTACAATTAGAGAAGACTGTTGGATACACTACCATTATCCAATCTTTCCCATTCTACACAAAGCTCCCTTAACAGGAAAATCAAGAAGACACATATAGGAAAACATGGGTAAATTTTCTTAAAACATGGAAAAAAAGGTATGAAGTCGATTATAACAATCCCTCATTATAAACATTAAAGATTTTTTTGTGTTGTATATCTTTTCATTTTTGAATGGTACCTATGAAGACTTTATACTTATTTCTACAAATAATGTACTATTTTCCACAACTATGAAGAAATGAGCCTTTAACTTTGAATCTGTCCCATAACATTCACCATAAAGTAGCTAGTTTGACTTTTTTTTTCTTTTTTTTTGAGACAGCTTTTTGCTCTTGTTGCCCAGGTTGGAGTATAATGGTGCAATCTCAGCTCACCGCAACCTCCGCCTCCCAAGTTCAAGCAATTCTCCTGCCTCAGCCCTCTGAGTAACTGAGATTACAGGCATGTGTCATCATGCCTGGCTAATTTTGTATTTTTAGTAGAGATGGGGTCTTTTCATGTTAGGCTGGTCTCAAACTTCCAACCTCAGGTGATCCACTCGCCTCAGTCTCCCAAAGTGCAGGGATTACAGGTGTGAGCCACCACGCCCCAGTCTAGTTTAACTCTTTTATGCAAGAGAAATTGAGTGATCCACAGCATACATAGAATGAAATGTAGTAGTGATACATAAAACTAACAGCTAAGCTAAAAGCTAAAAACTCATGTAAGACATATTATACATATTCATGTTTCCATAGCCAAAATTTGGCTTATATTTCCAACCTATGTAATTAAAATCAGAAGAAAATGATCATCATGTTACAACGAAGATCAAATTCTTCTGCTTTATGTCAGTTGTTAAGGTTACCTACAACCCCATGTCAGGGACCTTTTCTTTTCTTTTGAGACAGTTTTGCTCTTATTGCCCAGGATGGGGTGCAATGGTGCAATCTCTGTTCATCACAATCTCCGCCTCCCAGGTTCAAGTAATTCTCCTGCCTCAGCCTCCCAAGTAGCTGAATTACAGGCATGCACCACTATGACTGGCTAATTTTGTATTTTTAGTAGAGACGGGGTTTCTCCATGTTGGTTAGGCTGGTCTCGAACTCCTGACCTCAGGTGATTCGACGGGCTCAGCCTCCCAAAGTGCTGGGATTACAGGTGTGAGCCACTGTGCCCAGCCACATCATTTCTTATATTTTATTTCCCACAGACCCTAAGGAAGACAAAGTATCAAATAACCACGTGCTAATTATAACTAATGGCTAATTTGAAGCTACAAAATTAATAAAAGACACATGTATCAGGCTAAGAAGATCACCATTAAGTCATGAACAGATACCATTACGATAATAAAAATGGAGGCCGGGCGCAGTGGCTCATGCCTATAAACCCAGCACTTCTGGAGGCTGACGCAGGCAGATACCTGAGGTCAGGAGTTCGAGATCAGCCTGGGCAACATGGTGAAACCTCATCTCTACTAAAAATACAAAATTAGCCAGGTGTAGTGCCACATGCCTGTGATCCCAGCTACTCGGGAGCCTGAAGCAGGGGAATCACTTGAACTCAGGAGGCAGAGGTTGCAATAAGCCAAGATCACACCACTGTACTCCAGCTTGGGCGACAAGAGTGAAATTCTGTCTCAAAAAAAAAAAAAAAGTGGCTGGGCAAGGTGGCTCATGCCTGTAATCCCAGCACTTTGGGAGGCCAAGATGGGTGGATCACAAGGTCAAGAGATCAAGACCATCCAGGCCAACATGGTGAAACCCCCTCTCTACTAAAAATACAAAAATTAGCTGGGCATGGTGGCGCACACCTGTAATCCCAGCTATTCAGGAGGCTGAGGCAGGAGAACTGCTTGCACCTGGGAGGCGGAGGTTGCATTTAATTATAATGCAGCATAACCATAATTGAATAGTTTCAGGATTCTATTACTTGTAAAATATTACCTCACATTTTTGCATTTAAGAATATGTTTCTAGACAATCTTTAGCCAAAAAATACTTTTAAAAAGAGAATTGACTTACCCATATGCTCTGTTGTCTGGCAGACTGCTATGGGCTCTTACTCCTGGGGGTATGACTCGGACTTCATTGATATAAACCACACATGGAAAACGAACCACATCTATATGAGAACTTTGCTGTAACAACAACAAAAAAAAAAGGCCAGAGAAGTGCTTCAAAATATTCTGTAAAATAGTTTTTCTATTCAAATTTTATTCATTCACAATGTCACATATAACCTTAACATTCCATATCATTAAATATATATTATTTACAATGTTGCACACATAGATGATGAACATACCAAGTACCTAGCTAGGTTTCTCGACTTGTGTAACATTTTCTGCCATGCATTACCTCTGCCTGCTGATGTTCTGCTTAGACTATACAGACATAGTGTCCCTTATCTGAAACCTATGGAGCCAAATGCCTTTCAGAATCCTGACTTTTTGATTTCTAGAAAGATAATATAATCCAAATACTGCATATTACTTTAGACCCCCCCCCCAGTGGCTTCTGCAGTAGCACCCTGTAATCAAACCATTAGTATTTCTGCAGCCACACATCAACATTCACACTAAATAAAGATTATAACAAGCACCATATCAGTTGAGATTAGACTGCATGGCCAAATGAATTCAGGGCACAGTTTTTTTATTTTTTGGTGGTTTTTTTTTTTTTTTTCCATTTTTGAGTTTCTGAACTAAGAGACTGCAAATCTGTACTTAGATGAGCTTACTTTATTAAACTTATATATCAACGAATATCAAGGGATCAGGGAAAGCATTTAGGTACTTAACAGCTGAGATAAACCTGTCCTAAAATCTTTTTAAAAAAAAATCACAAACTAAGAGTTTATTTAAAAAAAAAAAAAAAAAAAACCCGAAGCAGAAGTGCATGTCTATACCCCTAACTGCTCAACAAGCTGAGGTAGGAGGATCACTTGAGCCCAGGAGTTTGAGACTATAGTTGAGCTATGATACGATTGCCTCACTGCACTCCAGCCTGGGTAAGAAAGTGAGACTCCATCTCTGGGGAAAAAAGAAAAACAAACAAAAAAAGAAACAACATAAATTATATCTAGTATATGCTTATCTCTATCATTTGACACAGGATTAGACAAATATAATTCTTGTTTTCAATAATTAAAAAAAGAATTTTTCACATTGTTTTTGGACAATTTTATGTCAACTTTTCCTAGTAGTTCAGTAAACTGTCATTACCTAGTGGTCAAAGTTCATCATGAGAAGAATGGCTGACATTACCTGCATCCAGAAAGACTTAGTCTCTCCATAAAGAATATCATGCTTAACAACAAGGAATTTAAGGATTTACAAATAGCCTTTCAAAATCTATTTTGTTTGTATGTAAAAGAGTTTCTGTGTTTCTTGCTACCAGTTCTATTAAATATTTCTTTCTAAAAATGTATTAAACGTCAACTATGTTCCAAAGTATGCAGTTCTGAGGCTACAAAGACAAGACATAATTTCTGCCATTAAAAAACAGACGATCTACTGCGGTAGACAAGTAGATAAATTGCCATGATACAGACTCACAAAGGATGCTATGAAAATTCAGAGGGGTATTTAGGTCCCCAGCTCAGACTGTAGGCAAACAAGGGAGAAGGCGTGCATTAAAGGAATACAAACAAGAACTTGGAAGGTTCAAAAAATTGCAAGCCAGGCGCCATGGCTCACACCATAATCCCAGCACTTTGGGAAGCTGAGGGAGGAGGATCACTTGAGGACAGGATTCGAGAAGACTAGCCTGGGCAACATAGGAAGATCCTGTGTTTACAAAACCTAAAAAATCAGCTGGGCGTAGTAGCACATGCCTGTAGTCCCAGCTACTCAGGAGGCTGAGATGGGAAGATCACTTATGCCCAGGAGGTCGAGGCTGCAGTGTGTCACACTACTACACCGCATTTTAAGCAACAAAGCAAGACTTTGTCTTTAAAAAAAAAAAAAAGGAAAGAAATTGCAAACATTGTTCATCATAGCTAGAGGGCAAAATAGGAGAGGAAAGGAGAGAAGAGTAGCTAAGCACAACCAACAGAATTATAAAAATAAGATTTTCATCCACAGCAGAAGACACTTCCAAATCTGTATCTCCATCTAGGACCTCTCTCCTGAGCCCCAGACTGCTATATCCAACTGCCCATTAGGCATCTCCACTTCAATGTCCCTTGTGCACCAAATTCAACAAATACAAACTGAATTCTCCTACACCTGTGATGGCATTACCAACCACATAATGCCCAAGACATGATCATCCTTGACTTCTCATTCTCTGTCATCTATATGCTGTATCTATTCAAACACCAAGTCCTACTGATTAAACCTCTCCTGCATTCTGGCTGTCACTCCTTTACTTCTATATACTACACCACTCCAATATGAATTACAGCTACAGGATCCTAACTGATTTTATACTTCCTTTTTCATTTTTTTTTTTAAATTTTTATTTCAATTGTTTTTGGGGTACGGGCGGTTTTTTTACACGGATAAATTATTTAATGGTGATTTACGAGATTTTAGTGCACCCGTCTCCCAATGAGTGTGCACTGTACCCAATGTGTAGTCTTTTATCCCTCATTCCCATTCCAACCCTCCCCCTCCACGTCCCCAAAGTCCATTATATCATTCTCATGCCTTTACATCCTGCGCTTCTTTCTTGCTTCCCATCGACCCCTTCTCCTATTGCAGTATGGTCTTTCTAAACTATAAATGTACCACTCCCCTGATCCTTATTGCTGCCAAGCCAAATTCCTAAGTCTTATAAAGAAGACTAGCTTCTTTATCACTCCAAACTTATATTCCTAGCTTACTATGCTTTTTCCCATCTTCATACCCTCACTCATGATGTTATCTCTGCTTGAAATCTGTCATATCCCTCTGCCCGAACTCATTTTGCAAGTAAAACATTCTCTTGAAAGCAGAGCCAGATCAAATCTAAATAGGTACCTCTCCCTCAAGTGCCTAAAGTCCTTTATCTAGCAGAATTGTAATTGCCTCTTATCTCTCCCATTAGACAATGTGTTTAAAGAAGACTGACCTATATCTTAGTTTACTGTATATTCACAGTGCCTAGCATACGCATTTAATAAATGAATTTTTAATAGGCACTTGATTAATGGTTATTGAATTGTGTTTTCAGAGAATTAAAAACAAGGCCTAGAAAAACAGGTTGACAATGGGAAATCATGGAATGCTCACAATCACCAAAGTAACAGGAATATGAAGAAGACTGGTCAGATTCCACAACTCTGAGCCACATTTATGTTTGGAAGGAGTCATTTTACCTGCATGTTTAAAGGTCACAGCATAACTGTTTCCCTTCCTTATCCTGCAATTACCTTCTCTTTCTACTCTCTCCTTTAGCTATCACATCTACTGCTATCACTTCCTTTTTCACTTCTGCAGATGAGTTCCTAACTGGTTTCCCACAGTAATTTTTAAGTGACCTTTAAAATAGAGGACTTTCCAGTAACAACCTACTCTCCTAGGACTGTATTTTAACCCAGCTGGAAAGTACTATTAAAGAAATAACTAAAAATGTATAAAACAATTTAGCTTCAAGAATATTACACATCACTGTAAAGTCAGAAATCTAAGTATATGAGAATTTAGTATATAAATAATAGCATTATTATCCTAGCACTTTGGGAGGCCAAGGCAGGAGGATCACCTGAGGCCAAGAGTATGAGACCAGCCTGGCAACATAGCAAGACCCCATCTCTACAAAAAAAAAAAAAAAAATTTAAATTAGATGGGGCCAGGCGCAGTGGCTCACGCCTGTAATCCTAACACTTTGGGTGGCTAAGTCAGGTGGATCACGAGGTCAGGAAATCGAGAACATCCTGGCCAACATGGTGAAACCCCGTCTCTGCCCGGTGTGGTGGCTCATGCCTATAATCCCAGCACTTTGGGAGGCTGAGGCAGGCGGATCACCTGAGGTCGGGAGCTCAAGACCTGTCTGGTCAGTATGGTGAAACCCCGTCTCCATTAAAAAAAAAAATTAGAAAATGGAAAGAAAAAAAAAAGAAATTCCGTCTCTACTAAAAATACAAAAAATTAGCCGGGCGTGGTGGCACGTGCCTTTAGTCCCAGCTACTCAGGAGGCTGAGGCAGGGGAATTGCTTGAACCCAGGAGGTGGAGGTTACAGTGAGCCGAGATCATGCCACTGCACTCCAGCCTGGCGACAGAGCAAACAGCAAAACTCCATTTCACAAAATAAAAATAAAAATTAAAAATAAATAAATAAATAAAAATTAGATGGGCATGATGGTGGGCGCCTATAGTCCTAGCTACTCAGGAGGCTAGGCAAGAGGATCGCTTCAGCCCAGGTCGAAGTTGTAGTAAGCCATAAGCACACCACTGCACTCCAACCTGGGCAACAGAGCAAGACCCTGTCTCAAAATATATATATAGCATTTCCACTTAAATAATATTACACAGCCAATAAAAAAGGGTATTATATAAAATATCTAAGAAGAGAAACAATATGGTTAGGCGACAGTGATGACAGAGACTTACTTCTGACCATATACCCTTTTGTACCTTTTGTATCTAGTAATATACCTCATACATGTATTACTAGTCCAAAAAACAATTTTTTTTTTTTTGAGACAGAGTCTCACTCTGTCACCAGGCGCCAGGCTGGAGTGCAGTGGCGCGACCTCGGCTTACTGCAACCTCCGCCTCCCAGGTTCAAGCAATTCTCCTGCCTCAGCCTCCCGAGTAGCTGGGACTACAGGCATGTGCCACCACACCCAGCTAATTTTTTTTTTTTGCATTTTTAGTAGAGACGGGGTTTCACCATGTTGGCCAGGATGGTCTCAATCTCTTGACCTCGTGATCCGCCCACCTTGGCCTCCTAAAGTGCTGGGATTACAGGCGTGAGCCACCGCACCCAGCCAAAAAAAATTTTTTAAATAAGCTTACTTTTAAAGTATTATGTAGGTATATTATTTCTTGATTCATAAATACGTACAACACATTGTTAGGTGAAAAAAGAAACCACAAAACAGTATTACTGTATTGGAATATTAATGTGGCCAATGGGTGTATACATTTAAGCATAATACTTACTACAGGATTTGGAAAATGTTAAAATAAAGAGAGCTATTAATTACAGCCACAAAATACAAAGTAAAAACTGATTACAATAGGGAGAGATACAGAAAGGAAATTAATTCACTCAAGAGGAATATCAAAATACAACAGCTTTCCACTCATATACTTGTTTACCAAATAATCTTGCTTCAATCTGATTTTAATTTAAACAATTTTTTTCTAATATTGTATATGTTAATATTAGAGATTTATTTTGCTTTTTAAGATGGGGTTTTGCTACGTTGCCCAGGCTGTCCTCCAACTCCTGGGCTCAAGTGATCCTCCCACTTCCGCCTCCCAGGCTGGGGCTACAGGCACACACGCCACCATGCCTGGCTTATCTTGCATTCTTGGTTTGTAATGTTAAGTGTTTCATCATTCATGGGAACATCATTCCCTCACCATCAAATTGTCTTTTAATAAGTTTAACTGTTTATCTTCTGAAATCAGTGGATTGGCCTTATAAACGTGTATCAGTTCTTTATGTGGAGAAGAGGAGATTACTGGTAAAATAAATGTAATACCAAAAAAAAGAACTGTTAATGGTAGCTGGCAATAAGGATTCCCTGCGTGAAACTAATAGATGTCTCTTCTCCACTATATTACAAATTCCTTTGAAATCAAGGGCAATGGGTTTTGTTCTGACTTGTATTGCCCCTCCTAAAGCCATACCCTCACCTTCGAAAGTGTTTTTCATAAATAACTGTTAAACAGATTCTCAACTTTCTACGGGGCAAATTAATCTGGCCAATTATCCCGTTCCCGTCCCCGTCAAACTCACTTCCACACTGTTACCATCATTATTCCCACTAGTTTCTCCTGTCTCTAAATTTAGAATTCTATCATTTTTAATTACTCAATCTCCCAGCCGGGTGAGGTGGCTTACGCCTGTAATCCTAGCACTTTGGGAGGTGCAGGTGGGTAGATCACCTGAGGTCAGGAGTTCAAGACCAGCCTGGCCATCATGGTGAAACCCCATCTTAAAAAAAAAAAAAAAAAATTACCCTATCTCCCTCACACAATCAGCGGCCATTCTGTCAGTTCTGTACTTGAAATTTGTACACATCCAAAACTTGTATAAATCCTCTCCTACATAGTTCCACTGGGACATAGCATGGCACAGCTTTAGAGCCAGAAAAATGTGTGATGGTGGATCTTAATCTAGCTATGCTATTTTAGTAAAGATACCTAATCTCTCAGGCTCAGTTTCCTTATCTATAAAATATATTTGACTACCTTTGAAAACTCAGTAGGGCACTGCAGTGGCTCATGCCTGTAATCTTAGCAGTTTGGGAGGCTGAGGTGGGAGGATCACTTGAGCTCAGGAATTCAAGAATAGCCTGGGCAGGCCAGGCGTGGTGGCTCACGCCTGTAATCCAAGCACTTTGGAGGCCAAGGCAGGCGGATCACCTGAGGTCGGGAGTTCAAGACCAGCCTGACCAACATGGTGAAACCCCATCTTTATAAAATAAATAAATAAATAAAATAGCCTGGGAAACATGGCAAAACTCCAGCTCTACAAAAAAATACAAAAATTAGCCAGGCATGGTGGCACACAACTGTAGTCCCAGCTACTCGGGAGGCTGAGATGGGAAGATCAATTGAGCCCTGGTGGGAGAAATAGCAGTGAGCTGTGACTACACCACTGCACTCCAGCTTGGGTGACAGAACAAGACCTAGTCTCAAAAAAAAAAAAAAAACACTGATGGAAGGACCAAAGATGATTTACTTAATTTATCAAAGCACTGTGCCTGGCACAAATTAAGCATTTAATAAACATGGAGAAGCAATGATTACTGCCCATCTGCTAACTCAGGTTTTCCTAACATCTCACTTTTTCTCCTTGATTTTGTTACCTCACCCCTATTTTCTCTGAACCATTGTAAGTATTATTCATGAAGTAATCTACCTAATGTATCTTACTAATTGCATAATTTGCCTGCTCAAAAACTACCAATTTCCTATAAAATAAAGTCTATAATTTTTCATTGAGCATTCAAGGAGCTCCATGATCTGTCTTTGAGCTAACTGCCTTGGGTGCCACTTCATACTGCTACTTTAAGCACATCCTAACAGATGATGGACTAGTCCAGTAGAATGCCCTCCTTTCCTAACCACAACCGTGAAGTAGTATTACCCCTTTCACCAAAGACTAAGTTCATAAGCCAAACACCTTGATGAAGTCTTTCCTGCTACACTCAAATGAAAAGTTATTTATCTCCGCCTCTTCTGAAATCGTGTATCCTTTATTTACACCCACAAAGGGAGCTAGTTCTAATATGTCAGATACTGATGGGCATTTTGTAAACAAAGTTGATGAACCCCAAGGAATTCACACTGTGCTTCTTTATGTGATCATCACATTCTAACTCAAATCACCATTTTGTGGATCTAATCTCCAATACTGAGTTTTAACTTCTTGAAAACAAATATTTCAATATTTCATATCACCCACAAACCCCTACCTCCTCCTTCAAGACTTGATTTAAATGTGATCTCTGCTAAGCCTTCCCCATCACCCCAAAAGAAGGCATTTACCATCTGCCCTATCCTCTCAAGGTACTCAGTGTTTACCTAGGAATGAATAAAAGAATAAATATGTGATAAACTAATGAATGCCAACTTTCCTAAACTAGAAAAGTACTAATTCATCATATGCTTCTTTCTCTTTTTTTCTTTTTCTCTTTTCTTTCTTTCTTTCGAGACAGGGTCTCACTCTGTTGCTCAGGCTGGAGGGCAGTGGTGTAATCTTAGCTCACTGCAGCCTTGACCTCCCAGATTCAAGCAATCCTCCCATGTCAGCCTTCCAAGTCTCTGGGACAACAGAAGCAAGCCACCACAACTAATTAATTTTCTTTTGTAGAGCTGGGGTTCCACTATGTTGCCCAGGCTGATCTCAAACCCCTGGACTCAAGCAGTCCTTCTGTTACAGCCTCCCAAAGTGCTGGATTACAGGCATGAGCCACTGTGCCAGACTCTTTCAGTTTTAACTGTTCTCTATTTCTATAACCATGATAGGTTTGTTCTGATACTGCCTGCATTGTGAGTTTTCTAAATCTTGGCTGGAACGTCAGAGAGGTATAGTCATTGAACAAATAGTGCTAACTGACCCTCATGAAATGTGAGACCATGAATTAATCGTCAGTAAGAAATGCTAACTCCAAGTCCTCCAACTTTTGACTTTTACAGACCTATAAACCGTTACTTCAGTTAGATCACAGCTGTCAAATTTTTATTTTGCCAAGTAAAGCATTACGATACAACCACTACCCACTATCAACACTATCTCATAAAAGAATGAACATTTTAAACATTTTCCATTCAAATATTTACTGAGCACCTATATTTTGCTAACACTGTACTAGGCACTGGAGATACAGCTGAGAAAGAGAAATTATACCCGTCCTCAAAAAGTTTGATACAAGAACACAATTGATAAAAATAGAAGGAAAAAAAATCTCCAAAGAAAGTTCTCTAATTTGATTAAGCTTACATTAAGACAGAGAAATGTGAAGTTCTTTTTTTTTTTTTCAATTTCTCCACGGACTTCATTCAAGTTCACTTTTGATCTGCTTTCAGGAATCTTAAGTTAACCAGCTATGTTTAATTTACATATTGCAGGGCCAACTGTACATTCGGGGTCGCTCAAGCAATTTTGTACAGAAACATTACTCCACAACATTCCACCCCCGACCTCAAAAGACATTATCTGATGATGAGTTTGACTATAATTCTCTCAACTCTCCCCTCTTCGCAGTATTCTCCATGAATGCATCTCATTCCTAATGTGAAATCTCTCCACGAGACAAGTATTAAAGTTTCAGGCCAAACTGGAGAGCACCGTAATCCTAAATCGAATGAGTGTCACAACTGGGGAACATAACTCCTGACAGAAAAGGGGCCAAAGAGAAGGATTTAGAAACATCGTGATTGGGAAACCACGAAGCAACGCAAGCTGCTCAGAGTCCGGCACTACTGTCAAACACTTCTGTCAAATCCAAGACCCCTCCAACGCCACCAGAGGTAAACCTGAGAACCCTGATCCTTCTCAAGGCCCAAACCTGACAGAAAAAATAAAGTCATGCAACCAGAGAAGCCAATTCGACCAAAGACACCGAGGGCCCAAGTTAAAGCAAGGAAATGAAGGGGCTGCTGCAGCTCTCCCTCAGAGGCGATGCTCACACCGCTCGGGGGAGGGTGTCTGTGTGTGTGAGAGAAATTAAAGAAGCAGAAGGAAAAGTCGAGAACGCCTAACGGTTTTTTTGTAAAGGTCCAAAGTAGAGAAGCAGGGTCGGAATCAAGTCGCCAAGCCTTACCTCAGCGCTCGGGTGTTTAAAAGTATCTAAAAATAGCAGCTCCATCGCTGAGTCCACCGCCATGTTTGCCGCGGGCGGGGAACAGGGGGGAGGACTTCCGGGGCAGCGCTCCAGCCTCAGCTACAGCCGCTCTGAAGAGGTAGAAACCGCGGCACTTCCGGCGACCAGAGACCCAGCGTCGCAATCGTCGGCCTATCCCAACGCATCTTGTTGCCAGAAGTTGCCGGCCCCGCCTTTTCCAGCACGGCGGAGGGCGCCCCCAGAAAGCAGATTGGGCGGAGGGAAGCGACACGGAGACTACGGAGTCTCCAGTGGTTCAAACCCTGTCGTTCCGCCGCATTAGGGAGCCACAGCGGCCCCGGGTGGCGAAGTGCGGTGCCGGGGTTTTGGAGAGGGCGGAGGAGGGGGAGGGAAAGCTGCCAACTATGAATACCAACCCCGCACACCCACCGAAGAGGGTGTCCCACTTTTTCCAGCGCTGGGAGCAAAAAGATACGGTGAGCGAGGTTGAAAAATAAGACATTGATTTAAATAGAAGAAAAGAAACTCGTCTCAACAAAGGAAGAGATTCTTTGCTTTCTTATCTGTAAAATGTGAAAAATCGTACCTAACCCACAGGCTGATTATGAGGAGTAATTGAAATAAAATTCGAGGAATTGTATAACGTGAAGTACCAGGAATAATAGAACAGGAGGCAGAATGAAAAGTAAGCCTGTCAGGTGTTGATGAGCTTTGGAACAAGATAAACACAGCGGGTTTGGTAGTCTAAATGGCGCAAACCCTTAGCAGAGCAACTAGGAAATAGCTTGTAAAATTGCACGTGCCTGCCCTCTCTTCTAGGAAAATTCTTGCGCACGTATCTACAATTACAAAAATATTCATGGCAAACTTTATAAGTTGCAAAAGAGCAGGAAATGTAAGTGCCATTGACAGAAGTAATAAGTAAACGGTGGCGTATTTATATAATAGAATATACCTGATAGGAAGAATAAACTAGTGCTATATGCACCAGCATGAAAAATCAAAAAAGCAGGGTTGCCGGGCGCGTTGGCTCACGCCTATAATCCCAGCATTTACGGAGGATGAGGCGTGAGGATCGCTTGAGCCCAGGAGTTGCAGACCAGCCTGGGCAGTATAGCAAGACCGGGTTCTTCACAAAAACAAAGTAAAGAGAGAGAGAGAAAAATCAAAACGAAACAAGTTTAACTCCCCTCATCGAAACAACCCTACACCTTTAAAAAAAAAAAAAATGGGTTAAGCAAACAGGTTTAGAAATATGTAGTGAAGCCCGTTGCGGTGGCGTGTTCCTGTGCTCCCAGCTTCTCAGGAAGCTGAGACAGGAGAATCTCTTAAACCCAGGAGTTGAAGGCCAGCCAGTGGGGACACCCATCTCTTAGAAAAGAAAATTTTTTTAAAATAGTGTAAAATAACATTTATGGTTAAAAGCATGCAAAAGAATATAAATATTCAGGAGTGTACATAATGTCATGAAATTATAAACACATGCATTGGAATAATAACTAAAATTTCAAGATAGTGGTGAACTGGAGGGAGATGTAATGGAGAACAGAAAGGCTTCAAATTGGTAATGTTTTATTATTTAGGTTAGTGTTAGTTTCACAAGCATGCCTTACATTATTGTTTGTACCTTCTGGTATGTCTGAAATATTTAATAATATATGAATTTTTAAAATAAATCTCCCATACACACCCTCTGCCATCCAATTTCTTCTATTTTTATCTAGCTATAGTTTATCTTCTATTATTTGTTCTTGCACTGGTATTTATTGTTTCTAATATGTTTCTGTTTTCTGATTCTTGCCTTTTTTAAACTGACAGAATGAAGACACAACTTATTAGAATCTCTGGGACACCTTTAAAGCACTGTCGAGAGGGAAATTTATAGCAATAAATGCCCACCAGAGAAGAGAGGAAAGATCTAAAATCGGCACCCTATCATCAAAATTGAAAGAGCTAGAGGAGCAAGATCAAAAAAACTCAAAAGCTAGCAGAAGACAAGAAATAATTAAGATCAGAGCAGAACTGAAGGCGATAGAGACACAAAAAACCCTTCAAAAAATCAATAAATCCAGGAGCTGGTTTTTTGAAAAGATCAACAAAATAGACAGACTGCTAGCCAGATTAATAAAAAAGAAAAGGGAGAAGAATCAAACAGATGCAATAAAAAATGATAAAGGGGATATCACCACTGATCCCACAGAAATACAAACTACCATCAGAGATTACTACAAACAGCTCTATTCACATAAACCAGCAAACCAGGAAGAAATGGATAAATTCCTAGACACTTGTACTCTACCAAGATAAACCAGGAGGAAGGTGAAACCCTG
>CAUYLG010054564.1:0-22912 GCA_963573385.1 Cacajao melanocephalus | reverse complement strand
GACATCCCAGAGTCACCAATAAACTCCCCTGGCACTTGGCACCTTACCTTTTCTCTCTTTTCTTTTTTTTTTTTTGAGATGAAGTCTCACTCTGTCACCCAGGCTAGAGTGCAATGGCACAATCTTGTCTCACTGTAACCTCTACCTCCCAGGTTCAAGTGATATTCCTGCCTTAGCCTCCCGAGTAGCTGGGATTATAGGCACCCACCACCATACCCAGTTAACTTTTTTGTATTTTGAGTAGAGACAGGGTTTCACCATGTTGGTCAGGCTGGTCTTGAGCTCCTGACCCGCCTGGGCCTCCCAAAGTGCTGGGATTACAGGCGTCAGCCACTACACTTGGCCCCAAATTTTGTCCTAATTCAAACCACAACAAACTCAATCAGAACAAACAACTACAACAGTTCCCCCAATCATGAAATATTTCTTCTTTCTCCTTTTCTTCCTTGCTTCCTTCCTTCTCTCTTTCCCCAATAAGGAAAAATCTTTCACATAAGAAGCACTATAGGCCACGCATGGTCGCTCACACCTGTAATCCCAAGACTTTGGGAGGCCAAGACAGGCAGATGGCTTGAGTGCAGAAGTTTGAGACCAGCCTGGGTAACATGGTGAAACCTTGTCTCTACAGAAAATACAAAAATTAGCTGGGCATAGTGGCACATGCCTGTAGTCCCAGCTACTCAAACTCAAGAGGCTGGGGTGGGAGGACTGATTGAGCCCAAGAGGTGAAAGTTGTAGTGAGCCATGTTTGAGCCACCCAACTCTAGCCTGGAGATGAGCATAACCTTGTCTTAATAAAGAAAAAAAAAAAAGAAAGAAAGAAAGAAAAAAAGGCTTACTCCTGTAATCCCAGTGCTTTAGAAGGTTGAAGAGGAAGGATTCCTTGAGGCCAGGAGTCTAAGACTGAGCAACATAGCAAGACCTCATCGCTACAAAAACAAATTTTTAAAAATTAGCTGGACATGGTGGCACACACCTGTAGTCCAAGTTACTTGGGAAGCTCAAGTAGAAGGATTGCTTGAGCCCAGGAGTTCAAGGTTACAGTGATTTATGATCATGCTACTGCACTCTATCTTGAGCAACTGAGTGAGCCCTTATCTCTTATAAAAAGTTCTTAAGTTACTGGGAATGATAGAGGAGCTAAAAAAAAATTATTT
Organism: Cacajao melanocephalus; assembly: GCA_963573385.1. NCBI lineage: Eukaryota > Metazoa > Chordata > Mammalia > Primates > Pitheciidae > Cacajao > Cacajao melanocephalus. The sequence goes on along the minus strand of CAUYLG010054564.1, from coordinate 21,755 downwards.
AAGTTCTTAAAAAAAAAAAAAGCAGCAGCACTATGGTCTGTGTCCTGTTTATGGCAAAAAAATAAAAGAAAGAAATGCAAATGTCAATGTATTTCCTGTCAATTCTTTCTACTTAACTGAAACATGATGTAAAGGACAGATGGTGATAATAAGGAGTATGTTTTCTTTTATTCCTATAAAAGGAAACTATTTTAGATATAACGTTGTAACAATAACAGCTGTATTTATTAGTCTCCCTATACCTGTTTAAAAATGTTTCATTTTATTTATTTTTTTGAGACAAGTCGCACTCTGTCACCCAGGCTGGAGTGCAGCGGCACAATCTCTGTCAACCTCTGCCTCCCAGGTCCAAGTGGTTCTCCTGCCTCGGCTTCCCAAGTAGCTGGGATTACAGGCACATGCCACCACATCAGGCTAAGTTTTGTAATTTTAGTTAAGACGGGGTTTCATGATGTTGGCCAAGCTTGTCTTGAACTTCTGACTTCAAGTGATCCTCCCACCTCAGCCTCCCAAAGTGCTGGGATGTGAGCCACACCCTGCCAAAACAATGTTATATATGATAATAAGAACAGTACATTTTTTCTTCTTTTTGAGACAGGGTTTCACTCTGTTGCATAGGATGGAGTATGGTGGTATGAGCATAGCTCACTGCAGCCTCAATGTCCTGGGCTCAAGCCTGCACTAGCCTCCCCAATAGCTGGGACCATAGGCGTGCAACAGCATGCTTGGCTAGTGCATTATTATACATTCAGTACAGAAACTTTTTGAACCCCATCCATAAAAAATGTTCAACCTTATTACTCATCAGGAAAATGTAAACTAAAACCATAATGAGATATTACCTAATGCCTGTTAGGGTGGTTATTATCAAAGACAAGACAACAGGTATTAGCAAAAATGAGAAAAAAAGAGAACTCTTGTACACTGTTGGTGATAATGTAAATTAGTATAGTCATATGGAAAACAGTATGGAAGTTCCTCAAAAAATTAAAAATAGAAGTAATATTTGATTCAGTAATCCCACTATGGGGCTTATATCCAAAGGAAATGAAACCAGTTTGTTAAAGAGATACCTGCATTCCCATGTTCACTGCAGCACTAATCACAATAGCCAAGATATGGAATCAACCTAAGTGTCCATCAACAGATGAAAGGATAAAGAAAATATGATCTATATACACGATGAAATATTATTCATCATTAACAAAGAAATCCTGTCATTTGTGACAACTAGGATAAATCTGGAAGCTATTACGCTAAGTAAAGTAAGTCAGGTACAGAAAGAAATACTCCATGATCTCACTCACATGTGGAATCTTAGAGTTGAACTCACAGAAGCAGAGTGAATAGTGGTTACAACGGGCTGAAGGTGTGAGGAGATGTTGGTCAATGGACAAAAACTTTCCGTTAGGAAGAATAAGTTCAAGAGATCTACTGTGCAAAACGGTGACTACAGTTACTATTGTATACTTGAAAATTGCTAGGACAGAAAAATTTAAGTGCTCTCTCCACAAAAAAAGGTAAGTCTGTGAGTCGATGCATATGGTAATCAGCTTTAGGCATTCCACAGTATGGAATTAGTTTTAGATATTCCACCATAAACATATACAACTTTTCTATGTCAATTAAATTTAAACCCAGCCAGGCACAGTGGCTCACACCTGTAATTCTAGCACTTCGGGAGGCTGAGGCAGGTAGATCACTTGAGCTCAGGAGTTTGAGACCAGCCTGGGCAACACAGTCAAACCCCATCTCTATAGAAAAGTCAAAAATTAGCTAGGCATGGTGGCTTGTGCCTGTAGGCCCAGCTACTTGGGGGTCTGAGGCAGGAGGACCACTTGAGCCCAGGAGGTCGGGGTTGCAGTGAGCCGAGATAGCACCACAGTACTCCAGCTTGGACAAAAATAAAATAAAATAAAAATTAAATTAAACCTTGCAATCTAGAATAAGAACACACAGGATAAGGGTGTCATCCTTGGGGCCTCCTGAATGTAGTGAGAATCCTGCAACTTTGGTCCATAGAGTTGATATAAGAAACACTGGCTTCCACGGAACATGAGGTTTTTGAGACACAGTGGTTCCTGGACCTGCTCAATGTAAATCCCATCTACTTGTTTCTAAAGTTGTCACCTGGGAGAAAACAGCTTCTGGATGGCCATAAGAATTGTTGCAAAGACTATTCCTAAGGCTAGATGTTGCTCCTGCTGGCAAGCTATAATCCCTGTCCTAGATTGATCTTAGTACACTGATGCCAAGTGTTGTCTGTAGTAGTTTTGTGAATCTGAATACTTAAACCTAAGAAGGCTCCTGACAGGCACTAAAGGTATGAAACTGCAATGTATGGAAAAATATTGTGCTGTGTAGCTCATTTACTAATCAACATATTGACTCATGTATGGGAACTTATCCAATTCACAAGTTTACCATGACAATGCCATGTTCCACTTTTAACCTTTTTAATACAAAAAAGTCCCGAGATAATGATACAGGGAGGCTGAGTTATTTTATCTTTACAAATGTTATGTCTTTCCAAAACGTCATCTTGCATTTAAGCTTTATATGAGACACTATGTTCACAACAGCCAAAGGGGGATCATATGCAGGTTCCTTTTTTTTTTTTTCTTTCAAGTCTGAGCTGTCTACATTTATATTTAAGACTTTTCCCCTAAACATACAAAAAGCCACTTCCTAAAGTCGGGGTCATTAAGAAATTATATCCACATTATCTCCAGTCACATTAAAATTCTTAACAAAGTTACAAAGAAATCATTATGAGTAATATTATAAATATGTGCTTTCATCAGGTACAACAGAAAATATAAAAAATGATTTAACATCTTATCTCATTTATTACCAGTAATCTATTGATTATGAGCAAGAGTATTTCCAATTGCACTTACATATGCAAATGCTCATTCTAGTTTGATACAAATACTTTTTTGATACAAATTCAACATTAAAAGAAGTTTTGATACATGTAATATTTTTCTCTTAAGAATATATGGCCGCATATCACAGCATTCAAAAATAAATCTCCCTAAAATATCAGTCCTCCCCCTCCCAATTTCTTCTTCAGGTATCTTTTACATTAACCATCATAGTTTTTAAAATGGATAGTTTCAAACCATTACATGTCATTGACTGAATTGTGTACCCCACAAATTCATATATTGAAATCCTAATCCCCAATGTGACTATATTTGAAGACAGAGCCTTTGGTGAGGTAATTATGGTTAAATGAATTCATAATGGCGGGACTTTAACATTACAGAAATGGTGCTCTCCTAAGATTGGAGAACAGACAACAGATAGCTTTTTCTCCACACACACAGAGAAAAAGAGTCATTTGCAAGCCAGGTAAAGAACCCTTATCAGAAATCAAATTTGCTACTTTTTAACTCCAGAATTGAGAAAATAAATTTCTGTTGTTTTAAGTCATCCAGTCTGTGGTACTTTGTTATGGATACCTAAGCAGACTAACAGACAACTTTAAGTCATATTATTTTGCCACATAGATTTTAAGCTTTATATCTGACATCACATTAATAACTACCAAAGGAAAATAATTTGTAAGTTAATCTACTTACTATAACTATACTGGGCTGGGCACAGTGGCTCACGCCTATAATCTCTACATATTGGGAGGTCAAGAAGGAAGGAATGCTTGAGGCCAGGAGTTTGAGACCAGCTGGGGCAACATAGTGAGATCCCACCTCTACAAAAAATTTAAAAATTAGCCAGGCATGGTGGCATGTGTCTGTACAGCTAGCTAAGGAAGGAAGATCCCTTGAGCCCAGGAAATGAAGGTTACAGTGAGTTGTGATTGTGGCACTAGATTCCAGCCTGGGCAACAAGAGCAAGACCTTGACTCTAAAAATAAATAAATATAAACCAACTATACTGACATACTTCACATCAACAATTTGCAACTCTCTCCTACTTTTTCTGAAATAATTCTTGATCTACCTTTGTTTTTCCAAAATTGATAAAGACATGAATACAATAAATGTTTTATTTTCATGTTAACTATACTGTAAGAAAAAAATATATAGGTCTAAGCACCTGAGACTAAGCCCAATTTTAGAGGGCACAAGAAATGAGTACAGCAAAATGGAATGTGAATCCCAAGTAAGTAGAGGCAACCATTACTCAGCTATAGAGCATTTTTGATAGATAAAAATGATAGTCCAAAGTTGCCAACTTTTCTAATTTTCAATTTTAGATGTTGACAGTAACTTTATTTTAAAAAATCAGTCATATGAAAACCTATGTTCCCTCAAAAATTTGTACAAACATCCACCGCTGCATTTATACCAGAAAGTGGAAAAACCCAAATGCCCATCAAGTGACGAACAGATAAATAAAATGTGGTATATCCATACAAATCAGTATTATTCATCCATAAAAAGGAATAAAGTATTGTTACATGCTCCAACATGGATGTTGTAATATTCAGCCTATGTTTCTAACATTATGTTAGTGTAATGTTAAAAACATTATGCTAAAAGAAAAAGACACAAACAGCCATATGCCGTAGAATTCTATTTTTATGAAATGCTCCAAACAGGCAAATCCATAAAGACAAAGTAGATTAATGGTTTACAGGGGATGGGGACAGGGAGAAATGTCAAGTAACTTCTAAGTGGGTACAGTGTTTCTTTGTGCGGTGCTAGAATTGTTCTGGAATTAGATCGTGGCTATGGTTGCACAATGCTGTGAATATACTAAAATCACTAAAATGGTGAATTGTATCTTAGCTTTTTAAAAACAAAGCAGTACTGTAAAAACTAAAATAAACACATTTTGGGGCCAAATTAGGCCTGTGAGCAGCCAGTCTGTAAATTCTATTCTTTATAAGAAATTCTCAAATGATATCTTAACTCATCACCTGTAGGCAGAGTGCATCACTACAAAAATTAAGAAAAGGACAATCTTCTTTGAATTAGTAGAATAAAAACTGAATGTTAGTTGAGCTTCCCTTAACTTTATTTTTCCCCAGAAAAGTTTCTTTTTAGTTTTTTGCTCCCTTCTAAATTAGAATACAGTATCCAATATAGAATGAAAATATATACTAAATTCCATGGTATTTTATATGCACAATACCTTCCAGGTTAATTAAATAACCTAAATTAACACACTGGATCTTAAACTTCCATCAAAGATTGTTAATGACACTAAACACTTACTTGGAAATCTACCACAGTCTGAGAATAACAACTCAAAAAGTATTTGAGTGCTTCAAGTCTGATGCCATGACTGGCCCTAACATAAGAGGAATACAAACAGTACAAATAAAATTTCAGAAAAGGGATCAAGAAGGTGGGATTTCAGATGGTCCTTGAAGTATAACCAGACTTTCATGGGAGTAAGGGAGACAACATCTGAGGGAGAGAAACAACATGCAGACACAGAAAGGAATGCCCAAGAGATATGGAGAAAACAAAAGCATCTAGATAATCTATAATCTTACTCATGTAAGAAAAAGCAGGAGCTAACGCTAGAGAGATCCAACTGTGAGATTCCGAATGCTAGTCTAGCAAATTTAGACTTTCAGAAGGCAATTCTTATTATCTTTGAAACAAAGTCAATTTAAATATTTGGGTGGTATCACCATTTTCTAGACCACTTGCTGCCATTTTTCAGTTTTTTTGCCCACTTTTAACAGGTAGTATGTTTCTTCTTAGCACCTAGGCAAAAATAAACAAAAAACTTACCTTACTGAGGTAAAATACAAGGCATGGCAATTTAATCGCTAAAGAAAAATCTATTTTAGCTACAAGAAAAAGAGTCGCTGTTTACTCCCTCTTCGGTGCCTATTTATTTTTACTTCTTGCTTCCTAATTCACAAATATCCAACCATGCTTAATTTTTAACTTTGTCACATTTTGCTTCAACACTCTACGTTAGACATTCCCCAGGACTGTTTCTGGCTTTTGACCTACTCCTTCCCACCTCACCCTGATCCTCCAACAAAGCCCAAGGGTAATGTTTGTTTACATCTGAAAGGAATAAAAATGACAGAACAGAATCATATTTCTTTGGTCTTGCCATGGAACAGACTACAAGAACTACATGTGAGTGGACAAGGGAGAGAGACAGGGTTTTGGGGGCTGAAATCATACGTAAGTGCAGCACTGAAAGGGCAAAAGGACTTTGGAGACAGACTGCCTAGTTTTGAATATTACGTCTGCCTTTAATAAGCTGTGTCACCTTGGGAAAGTTACTGAAGTCACTCTTTAACTAATTTCCCTCATCTGAAAAAAGGGAAGTAATAATATTAGACTAATAAACGGGGTTTGTTGTGAAAATGAGCTGACAATACAGGCAAAGCATTTACAACAGTACTGGCCCACAGTAAATGGTTTGTGTTACTATTTTATCCACTAGTTTTAGCTTTACAAAAGAAAGGATTTTAGTCTTTCTTTATTAAACTATATGCCTAAAATTATGCTTAGCACATAGAATGTGCACAGTAAGTATTCACTGAATGAATAAATGAATTAATAAGAAACATTTTGTTAGGGAAAGAAAAGCAGAAAAGCCCTATTTCAAAGAGAAGGTAGGCTGAGCCGAGTTGCTCACACCTGTAATCCCAGAACTTTGGAAGGCCAAGGCAGGAGGATTGCTTGAAGTCAGGAGTTCGAGACCAGCCTGGGCAACAAAGTGAGACCATGTCTTTACAAAATGAAAAATTAAAAAACATTAGCCAGGCATGGTGGTGCACACCTGTAGTCCCAGCTACTCGGGAGGCTGAGGCAGGAGGATCACTTGAGCCCAGGAGTTCCAGATTGCAGCATGCTATGATTGTACTACTGCACTCCAGCCCGAGTGACAGAGTGAGACTCTGTCTCTAAAATAAAAATAGAAGAGAGAAAAACAAAGAGAATTAAATGTTCTGTTCCTCCTCTTCTGCTTTTTTAGGAGATGCCATCCCTCACAGACCATTTTTTCTTGTTGAGAGGTGTAACATCAGCATTCATTGAGAAATGTTTTTAGAAACAGGTAAATAATAGCCTTTGGTGTATTTGTTTCAGAAGTTAGGAGATGACCTTACAACTCAAAATGTGGTCCTCTAACCAACAGTATCCGCATTACATAGGTCCTTGTTAAAATGCCAATCAGCAGACAGCCAAGACCTAGGTCCACCAGATTCTGTATTTTAAAAAACTCCCAAGGTGAACACTACACAAATTAAAGTTTCAGAAGTACTACTTTAGACCACTTTAAAAGCACAGGTTACAGAAGGATCAGGCTCCGAATCTAGACTTTATTATGTATATGACCTGAGGCAACAAGATAAATGTTCCAATTTCCTCATCTGTAAAATTGAAATAATAACAGTAGTTACCTCAAAGAGTTGCTATGAGGATTAAATGAAAATCCATATGCAGCATTTGGTAGACTGCAAAGAAAACAGGATGTGCCCAATAAATGTTAGCTGTTGTTATTGTTGAAATCCCCCATTCTCTACTATGAGGCCCCACAAAGAAATTTTAGAATTAACTATTAGGAAGAGCTTTACTAGAAAACCAGTTTATTCTGTTTTTCTTTCTACTTTAAACCACACAATGAGTCTCCCTTCAAGATCAGTGTCAAATTTGAGGTCTTCCATTGGAAATAATTGCTTCTTAAATTTCTATTATTCTGACTTTTGTTTCCAATTCACATTCTCTGGCTTTGATTTTAATTGTGTATGGGAATAAAAAAATATGTGAAGGAATAACCAAAATGAACAAATAATATTAAGTTTAAACCCAGAACTAATCCTTGGGAAATACTAATAAAAAAGAATAGAAATTCAATAGGAGGTTTAGACTACTTTTAAATTATTCTGAATGGCTGGGCACAGTGACTCATTCCTGTAATCCCAGTACTTTGGGAGGCCAAGGCAAGAGAATTGCTTGAGGCCAAGAGTTCAAGACCAGCCTAGGCAACAGAGCGAGACCCATCTCTATAGAAAATAAAAAATGAAAACTAGCTGGGCCTGGTGGCACACGCCTGTAGTCTTAGCTACTCAGGAAAGGCTTAGGGGACAGGATCACTGGAGCCCAAGAGTTCTAGGGTACAGTAAGCAATGACTGCACCACTGCACTTCAGTCTGGGTGACAGAGAGAGATCCTGTCTCAAAGGAAAAAAAAAAAAAGCTTTCCTGAAGTAGTCTACAAGTTTAATTTTAACATATGAAAAATAATTATTTAAATCAGAAATTGAGCTTAGAAATAAAACTACCACAGATATTTGAAATAAAACCACATAAGCAATGAAGAACAGTAATCAGCATTTTGGCTAAAAGCAATGCTTAATATATAGGAACATTATTATATACTACACCAAAAGGCACAATTCCTTGTTTACAAGCAATGCTTACAGATATAGAATGCTTTATATAAATGGTTTACTGAAAGCAGAAAATAAAGTAATAACACATTACTTTTAGGTTATAATAAAAACTATTGGAGGCAAACTTAAAGCAAAGAAAACATGATAAGGAAAGCAAATTCCTTCCCTTATTGAAAGGTTATCAATAACAAACATTAACTAAACAGATGTTGATCAAAATTTCAGTTGGTTTCCTTCCTTTTGGAGAGCTCAGGACTTGGCTTTGTCTTCCTAGAAAGGTTAGAATTTAATCTGCCTAGTTAAGCGAATTAGAAAACTCAACTGGAAATCAGGTTTAACAATTAAAAGTATCATAGACTTAAGTTTTCAAAGCGAAGCAGAACAACCCAACAAAAAAAATGGACAAAGAACTTGGATAAACATTTTTTCCAAAGAAGATATACAAATGGCCAATAAACACTTGAAAAGATAGATGCTTAACATTAGGAACTAATAACTACAATGAGATGCTGTTATAAAAAAAAAAAACGAAACAAGTGTTGGTGATGATGGGAAGCAGCTAGAGTCCTTGGGCGGACTGGAAGGAATGTAAAATGATGCAACTGCTGTGGAAAACAGTGTGCACTTCCTCAAAAAACTTAAACACAGAATTACCATATACGATCCAGCAATTCCACTTCTGGATTAAAAGAAGGGAAAGCAGGGACTCAAGAGATATCTGTACACCCAGTTCGTAGCAGCATTATTCACAATGTCCAAAAGGTGGATGAATTCAAGTGCCCACTGATGGATGAATTGATAAACAAAATGTGGCATATACATAAATGGACAATTATTCAGTAATTTATTATTATTAAAAGGAAGAAAATTCTCACATATACCACAACAGTGGTTCCCAACCTTCTGGCACCAGGGACCGGTTTTGTGGAAGATAATTTTTCCACAGGAAGTAGGTGTGGGTGATGGTTTTAGGATGAAACTGTTGTTCCACCTCAGATCATCAGGCATTAGATTCTCAGAGTGTGCAACCTAAATCCCTTGCATATATGGTTCACAAGTGTTTGTGCTCCTATGAGAATTTAATGTTGCCATTGATCTGACAGGAGGTGGAGCTCAGGCAGTAATGCTCACTGGTCCCTGCTCACCTCCTGCTGTGCAGCCCACTTCCTAACAGGTTACACACAGGTACTGGTCCTTGGCCCAGGGGTCAGGGACCCCTGTAACATGAATGAACTTTGAAGACACTAGGCTATGCAAAATATGCCTGTTACAAAAGTGCAAGCATTATACGATTCCTCCAATATGAATGATCAAATTCATTAGAGACAGAAAGTAGAACGGGAAATGCCAGGGGCTGGGGGCAAGGGAAAATGCAGAGTTTAGTGTTTAAAACATACAGAGTTTTAATTGAGAAAGATCGAAAAAGTTCTGGAGATGGATGGTGGTGACGGGTGCATCACAAAAATGTGAATGTACTTAATGCCACAGAACTGTATGCTTAAAAATGGTTAAAAAGGTAAATTTTGTTATGTATATTTTGCCACAATAAAAAAAGTTCACTAAATTACTGCATATTCCTTAGTAAAAAATATGCTTTAATGATTTGAACTTTTTTCATTAAGATTTTTTAAACGTTCTACATAAAGGAGCAACATATTTGATGTATATGGCCTCATTTTCTTTAAATTAAGGAAAAATCATCCTCCTTTTATAGGAAGGTTCCCAATTCAAATTGAGATAGAAATTCAGAATTATATAGTTGGGAAGAGGAGTAGAAGAAGATGGAAGAGATTACAAAACAAAGCGAAACAAAACACACAAAAAAAACCTTGTTTAGGTGTTTCTTCCTCTTTTTTAGTCTCCTCATCCTCTAAGCTGGGACTTTCCCGAGAAGAGTTGTCTTGTTGGCTAGAGTTTTTCAATAGTACAGGATCAATTTGTGCTTTCAGGAGTGCAAGAGTCTCAGCCAACTCGTTTCGATTTCTAAACAAGGAAAAAAATAAGACAGCATAAAAATCTTTTTCCTGTTCTAGAGAACTTTCTGAATAATATCAATTAGAAATTAAAATAAAAAAAGAAAAATACATTAAGAACATCCAAAACACTGGTACAGCTAGCCCTAATTAACCCTGAATTTTAAAAGCACTAAGAAAAACACATTAAAATATACTATTCTTCAGAGAGGAATATTGGATTTTCCTCTCTACTAATTAGAATGACAATGAAGATCTCTTTGGTTGAAAAGAAAAGTAGGAACAAAACTAAATAAAAATCAAGGTTTGTTAACTTTAAAAGTAGTAAGTAATCTCTAAGGAGAAGAAATCAATGTAAAACTTAATTGCAAGAGTATTTTTTGTTTTGTTCGTGATTCATTTGAAAATAATTCTTTTCTATCCTCAGAGATAACAGCATTTTATATTGTTATAAAATTAAGATCTAGAACTTTCTGAATAATTTCAGCAAAACATTAGTTCCAATAACACAATTTAAAAACATAAAAATTTTGGTTGCTGATTTTATTTTGTTAATAATGGTCTATAACTAATTCAACAAAGCAGAAAATTCCAAATAAACACAATTCTAACTTATAAATTCTACTTTTTTAAAAAAAAAGGCATGGTCTCACTTTGTCCTCCAGGCTGGAGTACAATGGCCTGATCATGGCTCACTGTGACCTCAAATTCCTGGGCTCAAGACCCTCCCACCTCAGCTACCCAAGTAGCTAGTTGTTTATCCCCATACATGGTAAATAAAATCCTGTATTTTAACTAGTAAAAGGAAAGGTGTGATATGGTTAATTTAAATGCCATTTACAACTGAGAAAACTCACTCAGATATTTTTCTTGCTCCGACAAGCAGTACATAATGCTGAAGATAAAAAGCAGACCCTGGACTAAGAGTTGGGAAATTTTGTTCTAGATGTGCCACTAGGTTACTAATTAGCACCAAGATCCTCCCATCTGTATTCTCAATGTGCGATGTAAATATCTCTAATTCAAAGTGAAAACTGTTAGGATGAAATGACTTGTTTTCTTATCTTGTCAAGTCATATACACCTACCCTCCTCTACCTTTCCACTTCCATGCCAGCTATACTCTACTGCTTTAGAGTAGGAACTCTGCCTTCCAAAGAGCCCTTGAACAAGTCATATATCTTCATTAGGCCTCAGCTTTCTTCCTTATAAAATTAAAGAATAGATTCTCTTGAGTATTATTAAATTGGTCTTCTAAGGAAAGTTTTGCCACTGATAAAAATCTTTCAGAAATTAAAATGACATTTATTATGCATGAGAATGAAACATACATGTTCATACATATCATACGAGCGTATACAATAAACAGTATAGAATTTTAACTAATATCAAAAGGTAAGACTAGATGTTTTCTCAAAGACTTGTCTGGTCCTGCCTCCATTTTACAAAAAGGAAAATTATGACTCAGAGACTTTATTTTTGGCAAAGATCCAATTCCCTAATTTCATTACAACCCACTTCTACCTTAAGGTTCTATGCTTTATTACTTCTCATATTCCACTGAGAATTCCATATGTTAAAAAAAAAAAAAAGATAATCACATATGCAACAAATGGCTCCATCTATTTATTATTTTTCAAAGTCTTGGTGGGAACTGAAGAGTATACTGAAGTTATGTGCCACATCTATTTTTAAAAGCTTCAAAACATAAGAGAGCTGATATTGCTAGGAAAATCAATTTCAATTACTTCCACTACTTTTTTTTTTTTTTTTTTTTTTTTGAGATGGAGTTTCGCTCTCGTTGCCCAGGCTGGGGTGCAATGGTGGGATCTTGAGTCACTGCAATGTCCTCCTCCAGGGTCCAAGCAATTATCCTGCTTCAGCCTCCCGAGTAGCTGAGATTACAGGCACCCACCACCACGCTTGGCTAATTTTTTTTTTGTATTTTTAGTAAAGACGGGGTTTCTACATGTTGGTCAGCCTAGTCTTGAACTCCTGACCTCAGGTGATCAACCCGCCTCGGCCTCCCAAAGTGCTGGAATTGCAGGTGTGAGCCACTGCGCCTGGCCTACTTCCACTACTTTAAGCAAAAAGGGAATTTAGCAGTAAAATTTATTAAAGAACAACTCCCTAAAAGTCTTTTAATCTAGATTAATTTATTTAAACACAAGCCTAAAGTAGTCATTATTATATGAAAACAGAAAACTACCCATCCTTCAGTTTTCCCTATTTTGAATCATTTTTAAAAATCTTAAATCTGAACTAGTTAGAGGGAATTTTTATGAATTCCCTCAAATCACATCCAAATTTCTTAACACTATCTACAGAATCTTTTAGATTATGGACCCTAACAACAATCCAGTTGTTTTGCTCCCCCTCCTTCACTTGCTTTTTGTTCTCCATACCATTTCTTCTCTCAGGCATGTTAAATCAGATATATTCCTCTGAAATACCATGCTTTCTTAGGATATCAGGTGACTGCATTTCTGCTCTCTTAGCCTGGAATGTGTTCCCCCTGGCTAATTCCAATTACTCTCTCAAAGACAAGTATAGAATGAATAAACAAATCTAGTATATCTACCTACATATGGAAATACTATTCAGCCATAAAAAGGAATAAAGTTCTGATTTATATTACATGGATAAACCTTGTAAAGATTATTCTACTTGAAAGTGGCCACACACAGCCGGGCACAATGGCTCATGCCTGTAATCTCAGCACTTCGGGAGGCTGAGGTGGGAGGATCACCTGAGGTCGGGAGTTCGAGACCAGCCTGACCAATACGGAGAAATGCTATCTCTACTAAAAACACAAAATTAGCCAGGCATGGTGGCGCATGCCTGTAATCCCAGCTACTCAGGAAGCTGAGGCAACAGAATCACTTGAACCCAGGAGGTGGAGACTGCAGTGACCAGGAGGTTGCGGTGAGCTGAGATCACACCATTGCACTCTAGCCTGGACAACAAGAGCAAAACTCCATCTAAAAAAAAAAAAAAAAAAAGAAAGAAAGAAAGAAAATGGCCACACACACAAAGCCACATATTATATAATTCTATGTATATGAAATGTGGAAAATAGGCAAATTATGGACGCAGAGTAAAACTAGTGGCTGCCAAGAGATAGGAAAAGGGGAAGAATAACTGCTAATGGGTACAGGGTTTTCTTTTTAGAGTGAGAAAAATATTTTGGCGTTGGACAGTGGTACTGGTTGTGTAACTTGTAAAAATACTAAAAACTACTCAATTGTATATATTTTACGAAAAAGAGATGGTGGCTTGGACAAGAATGTAGCTATGAATAAGATAAGAAGTGATCAAATTCTAGATACAATTACGCATAAAGAGATGACTGGATTTGCTGTTAGAGTAGATGTGGAGTGAGAGAAAAAGCAAAGTTAGGAAGGAATGTGCTCCATGGTTTTGGGCCTTGGGGTTTACACGGTGTGTAAAAGATCTCTCTGTAGTCCCACTCTCATCCTGTAGAAGCATCTGATGAAATCTGGTCTAAGGTCTCTATTTGCTAAAATTCTCTCATCATTAATAACCAAACATTACCACTTGATTATATTTACATCTTTGCTTATCTTTTTCATTCCTAAAGAAATTCTATTGACATATTCCATAGGGTAAGGCCAATGAAAGGATGTAGCTGCTATTAACTGAGATGAGACACTCATATTAGGGTAGAAAGGTTCATGGCTTAGTTTTGGGCAGACTGGTTACTGACTTTGACTTAATCAGATTCTAAACTCTTACGTTTTCCTATATGTACCTTAAGTTAATCTAAACTTCAGTGAAATGAAACACATCATCCTAATCATTATTATTGAGACATATGATTTCTACCAGCCTAGGAGTTTTTCAGAGTTTGAATTAGTGGTAGGTGCTAAACATATCAGAATCAATGAAAAAAAAAAATAACAAAAAGAAACAGACACTCCTACCTCCCCACAAAAAAAGTCAAGCATAGGCATTATCTTCTGCCAAGTATGAGCCAAGAATCTGGTTCTTCCACAGCACCCTTGATGATCCCCATCACAGACTTTGTGACTCTGTATTATCTAATATGTCCCTGTACCTTTCTCTTATAATAAGAACTCCTTAAGAAATGGGACGAGGTCTTCACATCTTTCACATTTACAGAGCGCAGCACAGAATAAATATAACAAGTCTTTTATAAATATTTTAAATTTATAATTCCATGGTTGAACAACAATATTCCAACTTTTTGGTATAAATTCCAAATTATTCAGTAGGCAAAAAAATATATATATATATATATATGAGGTCAAGAAAACAGAAGAGAGGCATTAATTAGTAATATCAATAGCAGTACTATTAATCTAAGATGTTAACATTAGTGAAAGTACTATGTTGCAAGTATTAATTATTCCAAGGGTTTTATATGAATTAGTTCATATAATTCCAATATAACCTAATTAAATAAGTATTAAATTACTCTCATTTTACAACTAAGGAAACTGAGGACACACAGAGAGGTATGGTAATTTGCCTAAGGTAAGTTAGTACAATTTAGAAAGACTGAATTTTGGATAGTCTGACTTTAGAGCCCATCTTAATCACTGTGCTGTATTAGCAGGTTTTATATATATTAGGTTTAGAAATGCATTCATACAGTTTATGAGTACATGAAAACTGTATATACTATTTCAAATTCAGGTTTTTGAAAATAACTGTCAAACCATTACCAATTCTGAAAGCATTTTTAATGAGGTATAATTCACATATTGTAAAATAAACTATTTTAAGCACTCAGTTCATCAGCTCTTTCAAATGCATATATTGTGTAATCCACGCCACAATCAACATAAGGAATATAACTATTCCCACAAAAATTCCCTCCTGTCCTTTTCTACTCAGTTCCTTTTCCACACCAAAGCAAGAAGAAATCATTTTTGATTACTATAACCATAGATGATATGGTTTGGCTGTGTCCCCATCCAAATCTCATCTTGAATTATAACTTCCACAATACCCACACCACATGCTGTCAACCCAGTGGGAGGTGACTGAATTATAGGAGTGGGTCTTTACTGTGCCATTGTCGTGATAAGTGAATGAGTCTCACAAGATCTGATGGTTTTAAAAACGGGA
Organism: Cacajao melanocephalus; assembly: GCA_963573385.1. NCBI lineage: Eukaryota > Metazoa > Chordata > Mammalia > Primates > Pitheciidae > Cacajao > Cacajao melanocephalus. Next base: position 6,328 of record CAUYLG010054564.1, on the reverse strand, counting down.
GTTTCCTGCACAAGTTCTCTCTTTCTTTGCCTACTGCCGTCGATGTTAAGACATGACTTGCTCCTCCTTGCCTTCTGCCATGATTCTGACACCTCCCCAGCCACACGGAACTGTGAGTCCAATTAAACCTCCTTCTTTTGTAAACTGCCCAGTCTTGGGTATGTTTTTATCAGCAGCATGAAAATGGACTAATATAGTAAACTGGTACCAGGAGTGGGGCGCTGCTGAAAAGATACCCGAAAATGTGGAAGTGGCTTTGAAAATGAGTAACAGGCAGAGAATGGAATAATCTGGAGGGCTCAGAAGAAGACAGGAAAATGTGGGAAAGTCTGGAACTTCCCAGAGTCTTGTTGAATGGCTTTGACAAAAATGCTGACAGCAATATGAACAATAAGGTTCAGGCTGACGAAGTCTCAGATGGAGATGAGGAACTTGTTCCCAAAGAACAGGAGGGAATTTTTGTGGAGCAAGGGTGACTTTTGTTATGTTTTAGCCAAGAGACTAGTGGCATTTTCCCCTGCCCTAGAGATTTGTGGAACTTTAAACATGAGGGAGATTATTTAGGGTATCTGGAGGAAGATATTTCTAAGCAGGAAGACGTTTCTAAGCAGCAAAGCATTCAAGAGGTGACTTGGGTGCTGTTGAAGGCATTCAGTTTTATAAGGAAAATAGAGCATAGAAGTTTGAAACAACAGGCTGGACATGGTGGTTCATGCCTGTAATCTCAGCACTTTGGAAGGCCTAGGCAGGTGGATCACAAGGTCAAGAGTTCAAGACCAGCTTGGCTAAAATAGTGAAACCCTGTCTCCACAAAAAAAAAAAAAAAAAAAAGTTTGGAACATCTGCAGCCTGACAAAGTGATAGAAAAGAAAATCCCATTTTCTGAGGAGAAATTCAAGCTGGCTGCAGAAATTTGCATAAGAAATGATGAGCCAAATGTTAATCCCCAAGACAATGGAGAAAATGTCTCAAGGCATGTCAGAGGTCTTCATAGCAGCCCCTCCCATCACAGGCCTGGAGGCCTAGGAGGAAAACATGGTTTCACGGGTCAGGCCCAGGGTCCCTATGCTGTGTGCAGCCTGGGGACTTGGTGCCCTGCGTCTCAGCCACTCCAGCCATAGCTGAAAGAGGCCAATGTAGAGCTCGAGATGCGGCTTCAGAGGGTAAAAGCCCCAAGCTTTCGCAGCTTCCATGTGGCGTTAAACCTGTGAATGCACAGAAATCAAGAACTGAGGCTTGGGAACCTCCGTCTAGATTTCAGAAGATGTATGGAAATGCCTGGATGCCCAGGCAGAAGTTTCCTGCAAGGGTGGGGCCTTTATGGAGAATCTCTGCTAGGGCACTGAGGAAGGGAAATGTGGGGTTGGAGCCCCCTGAGTTCCTACTGGGGCACCATCTAGTGGAGCTGTGAGAAGAGGACCACTGTCCTCTAAGACCCCAGAATGGTAGATCCACTGACAGCTTGCACTGTGTGCCTGGAAAAGCCACAGATACTCAATGCCAGCACATGAAAGCAGCCAGGAGGGAGGCTGTACAGGGGCACTGCTGCCCAAGACCATGGGAACCCAGGACTTGCATCAGTGTGATTTGGATATAAGACATAGAGTCAAAGGAGATCATTTTGGAGCTTTAAGATTTGACTGCCCTGCTGGATTTCGGACTTGCATGGGGCCTCTAGCCCCTTTGTTTTGACCAATTTCTCTCATTTGGAATGGCTGTGTTTACCCAATGCCTGTACTACCATTCTATCTAGGAAGCAACTTTTGATTTTACAGTCTCACAGGTGGAAGGGATTTGCCTTGTCTCATATGAGACATTGGACTGTGGACTTTGGAGTTAATGCTGAAATGAGCTAAGACTTTGGTGGACTGTTGGGAAGGCACGTTTGGTTTTGAAATGTGAGGACATGAGATTTTTTTAAGGAGGGGCCAGGGGCAGAATGATATGGTTTGGCTGTGTCCCTACCCAAATCTCATCTTGAATTTTAACTGCCACAATTCCCATGTGTTGTGGGAGAATCCTCATGGAATGTGATTGAATTATGGGGGTGGGTCTTTCCTGTGCTGTTCTTGTGATAGTAAATGAGTCTTACAAGATCTGATGGTTTTAAAAAATGGGAGTTCCCTGCACAAGCTCTCTTTCTTTGCCTGCTGCCATCAATGTAAGACATGACTTGCTCTTCCTTGCCTTATGCCATGATTGTGAGGCCTCCCCAGCCATGTGAAACTGTGAGTCCAATTAAACTTCTTTTGTAAATTGCCCAGTCTTGGGTATGTCTTTATCAGCACCATGAAAATGGACTAATAGATTATTCGTTTTATTAATTCAAAACATCACAAATGGAATCAAACAGTATGTACTTTTTGGCTTCTTTCACATACAAGGAATTTTGAGACAAATCCATACAGTTTCACAGGTCATCCCTTTTTATTGCTTAGTAATAATTCATTGTATGAGTAATGTTAAGAATAAAGATGCTATGAACATTCTTATACAAGGCTTCTTGTAAACATGTTTTCATTTCTCTAACATAAATAACTCAGAAATGAAATTTACAGGCTTTGTAACAGTTTGTTAACATTTGAAGAAATTGCCAAACTGTTTCTCAACGTGATTGCATCATTTTACATCTATAACAAGGTGTAAGAATTTCAGTTGGTTCATATCCTTGCTAACATTTGGTGCTGTAAGCCATTTCATTTTACTAATTCTAATGGAAGTAAGGTAGCACCTCACTGTGATTTTAATTGGAAATTCTGCAATCAATAATGATGCTAAGCACTTTTTTGTATGAATACTGGCCATATGTATATATTAAGAAGTAACTGCTCAATAGTCTGCATATAAACTTTATCTTCCTTAGTAGACTTGGCATAAAAGTAGTTTCTGTAGTCCCACTTAGATCCTGAAGAAGCTTATGATGGAATCTGGTCTAAGGTCTTTATTGTTAAAATTCTCTTATCATTAATAACCAAACACTACAACTTTGCTATGTTTACAACTTTGCTTATCTTTTTTTTTTTTTTTTTTTTTTGAGACACAGGGTCTCACTCTGTTGCCCAGGCTAGAGTGCCGTGGTATAATCACAGCTCACTGCAGCATGAACCTCCTGTGCTCAAGCAATCCTCCACCTCAGCCTTTCAAGTCACTGAGATTACAGGCAAGTGCCACCATACTTGGCTGATTTTTGTATTTTTTGTAGAGACAGGGTTTCGTCATGTTTCCCAGGCAGGTCTCAAACTCCTGGGTTCAAGCAATCTGCCATCCTCAGCCTCCCAAAGTGACGAGGTTACAGGCATGAACTATCGGGCTGAGCCTATCTTGTTTATTCCTAAACAAATTCTATTAACATACCCCATGGGGTGAATAAAATCACTTATTACATCATATCTGATTAGACGTAAAAAAAATTTTTTTTGTACTTTTATCTTCTTTCATTGAGGCCTAACCTAGAGATGAAATAACAAATACTTTTGTGGCAATTCTGTTTTAAACATTAACTGGAATAAGTGGGACACTGGCTGGAGCTTAAATATTTTTGCTATTGAAACCTGTTATAATACTTGGTTGAGCCATGTGAAAACACCATTTTTATAAGTCAAAATGCTCAAATGTTAACAATTTCATATGGTATGATGAAACTTAACTACTTTTATTGTTTTGTAAATCACATACTAAATCTTGTTTAAACTTAAAGTATAATGTTTTATATATAAATTAATCGCTATGTATCTATTAATCTAAAATGTATTATTAATTTTACAACAAGCAGAAATGGAAGATGCTACCTAACAGTACAAGTTTCAAGACTGTGGTGATGTTATGGTATTAAATTTCAATAGAAGATCAACTATGTAAAATTATGACTTTTTGATGAATTCTCATTCAAAAATATTCCATTTGATTTTTAGTTTGCAAAGCATAGTTATATTTCTACATTTATCAGTCATTAAGACAGCTGACTTACTGGCTTTAGAAAACAGAACTCTAAAGACTAGATAATTTTTGTTATATCCTCTTTTAAGAATTATGTAGAAACACGTTTCCAACACCAGCTAATCGCCAAGAAAATAATACTATTACTTTAAATAAATTGTTTTAAGAAAAAACAAGAGGCTTTTATTAGTAAAATATTTATTAAGAAAAACACCTAAATGTAACCTATTAAATGAAAAAGTCAAAATCTTTGCTTTACTTGCTCTTTCCTTATTACTTGACTTTTTAAAGAGATCTCTTGCTAAAAAGATTAGTGTCTCCTACAAAACTCCACATAAACTTGCACAATTAATTGAAAAATGCTTTGACAACATCTATTAGCCTTAAGACAATCATTCCCCTGCAATGTAAAATGCGAAACAAACATTCTTGCTCCTATCAAACTCAGTTCTGCTTCCCCATTATTTGAATCCAGTAATCAAAGGCTCAGCCTTTGAGATACTCTTCTACAAATCTATCCTTTAAATGTTTGAAGACATTTATGTCCGAGTAAATTTCTGCTAGATAAAGCATTTTGAGTTCATTCAATCATCATCTTTGTGGTTGTTCCCATAAAGGCCTTTACTACATTAATGTTTCTTTCAGAGTCTGTCATTCAAAGAGAAATACTATGCTCTAGATATGATCTCATCCAAGTCAAATGAGATGATGCTCCACATTATTTTAGGTACTAAATACCTATTAGTGACAACTAAGATCTTATCTTTATGAGAAGGCAAAAATTATTACAATGCTTTCTACAGTTAACCTTTGCAACAATGAGAGACCTATGTGGACAAGACAGTTCACTATGTCAGTAACAGTTCCACTGTATTGAGTTAAAGCTAACTGGAATGCCATGTCATAGAACATCTCATTTATAAAAAGCATAAACAGATCTGATTGAAAACTTGAGAAAAATTACCATCCTTCCCCAGAAAATACACATATAATATTCTATTCCTAATAAGTTGAGGCCTTTCACAGGTGCCTGCAGCACCTCTTAGAGATCTTAGAGCCATCTATTCACTATTACATCCCCAATTGCTTAGCATAGTGCCTATTTCACAAGCAGGTATGTAATAGTATGATCATTTAATTAAAAGAATGTTAGTATGACAATCAGGTGTGTCAAAATTGAATTTCATTATACAAAATCAGAGTCAATAAACCAAATGGTTTCTCAATGGTCCCAAATATTTCTATATTATTTGGGCAATGTTCCCTGGCTCATTTGTAGATAGGAATATATGTATTCATAGATGTCATCAAAATGGCTAAAAATAACCTGGAGACCAGTTTTCTAAAGAAGTCTATGGTTGTTAAAATGAGAAAACTATAGGACGGGCCTGGTGGCTCATGCCTGTAATCCTAGCACTATGGGAGGCCAAGGCAAGTGAATAGCTTGTGCTTGGGAATTTGAGACCACTGTGGTCAACATGGTGAAACCCCGTTTCTACTAAAAGTACAAAAATTAGCCAGGCGTGGTGGTGCATACCTGTAATCCCAGCTACCTGGGAGGCTGAGGCAGAAGAGTCGCTTGAACCCAGGAGGCAGAGGTTGCAGTGAGCTGAGATCGCACTACTGCACTCCACACTCCAGCCTGGGTGAAAAAGCGAGATCCTGTCTCAAAAAAAAAATAAAAAAAGAAAAAGAAAAAGCTGTGAGCAGGCATTATTTTACATAAGCATTTCCTTCTGAACAACTGCCACATACACCATTTTACGTTTATCAAAAACAAATTTTAACAAATGGAAAGAAGTTTTATGTGTGTTGAATGTGTGTGTGTGTGTGTGTGTGTGTGTTTAAAAAGGGCAGAAGCCCAAGGAATAAAACACGGAGAAATGGTCAATGGAGTGTGTGTGTGTGTGTGTGTGTGTGTGTGTGTGAGAGAGAGAGAGAGAGAGAGAGAGAGAGAGAGAAAACAGAATTCCAAGGAATAAAACATGGAGAAATGATCAAGAGTGAGAGAGAGAGGCTGGGCACAGTGGCTCACGCCTATAATCCCAGCACTTTGGGAGGCTGAGGCGGGCGGATCACCTGAGGTCAGAAGTTTAAGACCAGTCTGGCCAACATGGTGAAACCCCGTCTCTATATTAAAAAAAAAAAAAAAAAAAAAGAATGAGAGACAGAGAGAATGTGTGTGTGTGTGTGTGTGTGTGTGTGTGTGTGTGAGAGAGAGAAAAGGGCAGAAGCCCAAGGAATGAAACAGGGAGAAACAGTCAAAGATGAGATGAGGCAAAAGTAACATCAGTGGAATTTTCTGAGCTTTCTGCTGATAAATATTTCTTTAGTGAATAAACTAAATTTCAATCTTTGGGGTTAGAAATGTTGTAAGAAAAGCAAATAGTTA